>KN486442.1:0-12285 GCA_000787095.1 Periophthalmodon schlosseri
TTTGTGCTGAAGTTTGTTCAACAGATGCAACAGATTCAGTAGTGAAGTAAAAGTAAAAAGTATCCACTTTAAAATGTACAGATACCTAACATTTTTACTTAAGTATAGTACTTTAATACTTTTACTTTGTTGCATTCCAGTATGGTGTTAAAGGTGCCATGCTCTTCTAGAAAAGTTGCACAGCGCCCCTTTAAGAAGTCACTGGAGTAAATGTAAGCGAGTACTACCCACCTTTGCAAAATTCTTTATAGAAATACCTTATAGTACTGAAGCATTGGTTTAGTGCTTGGTCACCTCAGGAGCTTCACGGTTGAGCGCAGGCCAATTTGTGCTACATATTCGGAGCGGCGTCCACAGACTTCAATGACATTTTAGTTAGAGCTGGATTATAAAGCTCTGGCTCAAATCTGTCACAATTAGCACGAGGGTGAGCGGCTAATGCAGGTCTGATGAACTACACGCCCAGCCATGCATAACACAGGGACGACCAGCGCACTCATTAAACAGGGAGGAGGCAGCTGTTTAATCTGCATTGAGTTACATAAGGTGCACTGTCCTTATCCCACTTTTTCTTATTTACTTTTTTCTTTCTATTCGATGATGACTATTCATGGGTTTCAGAATGATGACAAATGAGGGCTGTTGCCATAGCGATTAAAAATTTTTAAACTAAATAGTGTACTTTTTGAATGCGGAATAAAAGTCCTCAAAATGTTGCATATAACAGGAAGCTGAAACTCATGAATAACATATGGGTTCTGGCAATTAAACCCAAAACCTTCTAGCTGTAAGGCAGGTATGCTAACCACTCAGCTATTTTGCAGTATGCTAATTTAATTATGAGTAAAAGTCCTACCATCAACCGTCCAGTTTTCCAGACTTGGGACTGGTATAAATACGACGACTGGTGACCGTTTTTCTTATTATTTGGACAATACAAAAAGTGTAAGCTGTTAGAACAAAATTTTGTTTAGAACTTACTTGACTATTCATGGGTTTCAGTTTCATGACATAGGAGCCATTTTGAGGACTTGTGGTCATTCAAAAGGTAGGTTATTTTGTTTTGAATTGTTAATAGCTATGGTTAAGTCACTTTGACCATTCAAAACACATGCATACTCTAATTAATACACATTTCTTTTTTGAGATGTTGGTCCATTTAAATACAGTCAGGCTGGTTCTAATGTGGCAAATGAACAAGTGTTGATAAGTAACATATATTACTCAATGGGAGCTTGGTAATTAAGCTAAGATGGGTAATTAGTATATTATCAAAATTTGTATGAAGACTCAATTATTTACGTTTTAAAGCATTAACTATTCGTATTGTAAGTACTTAAACTTTTAAATGGTAAATGGTCACATTTTTATATAGCGCTTTTCCACCTTCTAGGCACTCAAAGCACTTTACATCAAGGAACCACATTCACACACACATTCACAGACCTTTTCCACCTTCTAGGCGCTCAAAGCACTTTACATCAAGGAACCACATTCACACACACATTCACAGACCAGTGTACACAGACACTAGGGGCAAGGTGAGTTAAGTGTCTTGCTCAAGGACACGATGACAGCATTCATCTGCGAGAGCTGAAATCGCAACGCCAACCATTCAGTGGATCTGACTGCTCAATCAATGATGTTTGATGTAGGACTGACATCATCCAAATGATTCTAATGAAGGTGTACGGAGTTTAAAAACACAATGGAGCACTTCCTGTATTACCACATGACATCACAATGTGGAACAGAGTGTTTTCTGTTTGAACTCAGCCTAAATATGCAGGGTTTGTGTGTGAATGTGTGAATGAAACAAAACACAACTCCAGGTGTGTCTGTGATAAAGAAACAACATTATAACAGATCAGAAAATAGTGTAATATGGGCCCTTTAAAAAAAAACAATTCATTGACTTTTACCATCACACTATTAGTTGTTTTAAACTTAACCATACAGTGAACTTAGCATCCAAAAGCTGCTCTCACCGTCCACAGCCCTGGCATACTCCCCGCTCCTTTATAAGTTGGTAACCTTTAGAAGTGTGTCCTCTCATGTAAAATTCAGGCGTCCCTCCCGGCGGTCCGATCCTGTCAGCCTGTGTCTGTAGCATGTGTTTGTATGTTACACCATGCACTGTGAATGGCAGTACTACCTGGGAGTGCGGCGCGGCGGCCATCTTGACTCTCTGCTGGAAGAGAACGCTCAGGATTCGATTCTGCTGCTCCAGGTCGAACACACGGGTCCTCAGCTTCACACACTCCTCCTTCAGGTCCTGGGAGGAAAAATTATAAAGATATATGTTATCATAATATATATATGATAAGATATATTGGCTAAATGGTAGGGATGCTAAGTAGGGATGGGACAAGATCTTGTGCCACAAGATCTCACAAGTTGCACAAATTGTTGGTGAGATTTTTTTCCCCATTCCCCATTTTTTCCCCACCCCTAGTTACAAGAGACAGATAAAACTGTATAGAGTTGAATGAAGTAAATACTGTTCATAAAACTCCTCTATAATGCTACATTGCACTTGAGCTTTTAAAGGTGCACTATGTAACTTTTCTAACAACTGTCTGTCTCCATGGACACATTATTGCTTTACCTGTTGTCTGAATGTTCCACTTTATGGCATTAGAATTATGTATCTCTTGTATTAATTCAATTACAGATGTAGTTTTTACTGAAAAGTGGCGAAATCACTGTGTGTGGGTTCGTCTCTAAACAGATCTGACTTGACAACTTATAGTGGCATGACCTGCTAGAACATGGAGATAGATAAGTGTTGCCAGGATTGTGTGGCCTTTAGTTACAGCAATTTTCCTACAGACACTATTTAAAAATAAATAAATAAATAAAAAACAACAAAAAATTAATTTGTGAATATTCAAAAATGAATTTTTGCTTCCTACTTTTGCTGTAGCAGTGGTTCTTAACCTTGTTGGAGGTACTGAACCCCACCAGTTTGCACATTCACCGAACCCTTCGGTGATGGCCAAGCGGGGCGTGTCATCACGAATCATCTGAGTCGGTTGCGTGTCTTGACCTCCGCCGAACCCCTGAGACTGACTCATCGAACCCCTAGGGTTCGATCGAACTCAGGTTAAGAACCACTGCTATAGCAGCATATACAATAAATGACATACCTTCTGAGTGAGGAGAGCCTGGACCACTTGGTTAGCCACCTATAAACACAAAACACATGACCAGTGAGTAACTGCAGATTAATGTAATCTGATACTCTATATAAGAACTAGGGTCAAATCTATCTGTAACAATGGCAATGTTTTTATTTTACACAGAGCCAGTCACAGGGCGAGTCACAGGACTGGAACACCCATATTACTGAATCCTAATGACTCCAACAATAATTCACACATGCTTTAGTTCAGTGAACTATTTAAAATTGTGAAAATTGTATCCAAACTGTGAATCTAACCATAACTTCCTGTCCTGACTATTTAGAATCATAAATGCAGAGCAGAGATGCAACAGAATGTAGAGCTGATATCAAAGAACCCTCTTGACTCTCGGACCTCCTGTGGTGCACAAAAACCATCTTTAATTAGCAGCAGTTGCTCTTCCCTGTTTAAACCTCACTAAAATCATGAACCAGAGCAGAGAAGCACAGACTGAAGACCTCGATGCAGCCATGAGGAGTCAAAAGACCAAACCCACTACGGGCTAATTAGGAAATGTAATGTTTCTCAATGTATTCATGGCTCTCAACCTTCTGATACATTTTGAGCACAATTTCAAAAGATATAATATTTTGCTTTAAATTGTTAATCATTATGGTAATAGTGCTAATTTTTCCTCATTCTGAAACCCATGGATAAGTTGTTTAAATAAATGTTGTATCATAAAGTAATGGTATTATATCATAAAAATGTAGAGTGCTCATGACTGGACAGGTCACATTGAAGTGCATGACCAGTCAAACGCACTCTCACTATGTAACTTTTCTGGTAGGGGATTTGTTATCCTGTTTATCTCCATAGAGACGTTATATATCTTGACTGTTCCACAGTATGGCATTAAACATATCCACTCCAGTTTTTCTTGCTAAAAAACACCTTGTAAAATCTTCACTTTTACTGAGAGTTGCTTGGAGATAAGTATGTTTAATGCATAGCAATGGCATCTCCATGGAGACAAGCAGTTCCCCCGGCAGAAAAGTTACATAGTGCAGCTATTCAGAAATCCTTGCATGATGTACCTTGACTATGTTTAAATTTGGTTGATCTTCTCAAAGGTCTTAATGTACAAGACATGCTGGCATTTGGCTTCTATTCAAAAACATAGTAGAATTTGTACAACCCAGTGGAACCAAAGGCAGACTGTGTAACTTATGCAGAAACATGTGAATAATGGTGAAGGTGGAAAGACTGCAGTGTGTCCAGACCGTGTCCAAACATAAATGTCACAAAATACCACATAATTTCATGAGGATTCACTTTGCTTTGAGTCTCTCCATCTGAGATGAAGCTCAACACACCACTGTTACCACAGCGCACAAGAATCTAGGAAAGTATGATTTTGATTAAGAACAGAACATAGTACACATTCTCTAGTTTAAAACGTGATGTTGGTAATATCTAGAAAAAATATATAAATAAAAAAGTGGACAGAGCTTTTTGTGAACATGTGTAGATGGAAAAATGTGTAAAATGATGATTTTTTTTGTCTCTCACCTCATCGAGGCAGCGCTCGTACTGCTTCCTTTGGTTGTCATTCTCAATGGACAGAGCTGAGTTTTCTGCCTGTGAAAAGAAAAAAAAAACAGATGCTTTAAAGCCGCAGTACGTAACTTTAGGCAGCAAAATAAACTAAAAGAAAACCATGTTTTCTTTTAGTTTATGTTGTTTTCATTTCGGTTGTGTTTATTTCACTGAAAAAGATGCGGCATTACGTGGGCCTGCAGGCTTGCATCTCCACAAATCTGACTCGTACTTGGCCTGGAGAAGGGCCTCCTCTTGCTTGTGTCCATGAAAATGTTGTTCCTTTGATTATGATCTTCCACAGCAGGGCATTAAACTTATCTATCTCCATCGTGAATGTTCCAAAGTATGGTTTCAGCTGTCTGTTTCCATGGAAACATGCAGGTGTTAAACCTCCAGAAAGTTACATACTGTACCTTTGAAGAAGATGTATTATGCTTTTGTCATACTATAATAGACTAATAATAATAAACAGTATAAAAACAGTGGTGGGACGTAATGAAGTAAAAGTAGTAAAGTACAGTACTTAAGTAAAGTGCAGATACCTAAAAAAAATTATTTAAGTGCATTTTGAAGTGGATACTTTTGACTTTTACTTCACTACATTTGAGAGCAGGTATCTGTACTTTCTACTCCACTCCATTTTTGAACCGGACTGAAAAATATTTTTTATCATTGTTTGAGACCTGCTGAAAAGTCTGAGGGCTTTATTTTTAACAAATTCATAATTTGAGCAAACAAAATTATACAGATACAACCACCTCGAAAAAACTATTGATTCAAATGTTTCTGTTGTACAAAATTCAGCACAAATCTTTATCAAAATCACTACATTTGAAGCTTTATTAGATCTCCAAATCTGTGCAAAATAATGTTTCTTTTTAGTCTTGAAGTACATTTTTAAACAGGTACTTTAATATTTTTAAGTAAAGTAAGTTTGCTCTGGTATCTGCACTAATACTTAAGTAACAAAACAGAGTACTTCTTCCACCACTAATAACAAACAATTACACATTATAAAAAGCACAAACAGGTCTACGACATTCATGATTTCATATTTTGGACATTTTAAATCTCAGTATCCATGGCGATAGACAAGTTTAATGTAATACTGTGGGACATTCTGGACAATGCAATAACTTCTAAACTTTTTTCTTTTTGCATTGATGACCACATACAAAGTTAGACCAAAAAGTCCAGCTTGTCCAGGGCATGTCCTCTGTTTTGTCCATCGCCTTTGATTTAAACCTGACAAATACTGGCTTTTCCCCATGGCCCTGTCTGCTCAATGGAGAGAGACGCCGCTAAACAAATGATGCTTTAAATTTCCTCCACCCTCTCCTCTCCTATCTCTTCAAGTACCTCCAAGTATGATTCAATTACAGGCCCAGGTTGCTCCCGTCGGGGAACACAAAGCATTATGGGTACTTGGGACGTGACTTTGGGCTGAAATGATTAATCCGTTAAATCTTTGCTGGTTGTTTTCACTGGAGGCGAAGACAAGTTCACAGAAAGGGCCGATAATGGGAGGCAGGAGAGGACACGGAGCAGAGAGGCCCTTCAAAAAGCATCAACAACACCTGAGCTTAACAAGTGTTTGGTTCAATGGAGGAGGATAAAGAAAGTACCAGGAATACATCGAAGGTTAATGCGATGGCTTTAAGTTTCGCATTGGTGTGATATAACGTAATGAAAGGACTCTGGCAATGACTGAGGAAAGTTACCAGATCGGTGGAGCAGTCAGATCCACTGACCCACAGGTTGGCAGCGCGATTCCAGCTCCCACAGATGAATGCTGTCTTTGTGTCCTTGGGGAAGACACTTAACCCACCTCGCCCCCAGTGTCTGTGTACACTGGTGTGTGAATGTGTGTGTGAGTGGGTGAGTGGTTCCTTGATGTAAAGAGCTTGGAGTACCTTGAAGGTGGAAAAGCGCTATGTATGGTGCCATTTGGCTATCTTTAAGTTGAGAGCACGTAGACAGAAATCGAGGGCGCGTAGACAGAAATCGAGGGCGCGCAGACAGAAATCGAGGGCGCAGTAACTAAAAGTGAGCAGTGAAAATGTGAAAGTGAGCGCAAAACCTGTGACAGAGCGCGCATGTTTACGCTGTTTACCCTCCAGCGCCCTCTCTTTTTCTACTTGCACCCGCTCGTTTTTTTTTTTCTTCAACAAGAAATACGTCATCAAAACAAGACTTGAACAGACGATCACAGATTTAGAAAGGGTCTAAGGACAGGGGATGTTCTGGGACAGTTACCCATTTGCTTGTTTTCTGTTGATTAATTTGCTTGTCTGTTTCTGGTTCATTGTTGATTTTCTAACTTTCTGTTGGTTAAATCAATTCTCATGTTCATATAAGAGGCAACTGCTGTTGTGATTTTGGGATTTATAAAAATAAATTGAATTGAAATTGAATTGAGTCGACTTCGACAGTCATGGACAACCCAAACGTAAGTTTATTCTTTATCGCAGAATTTGTAGTTTTACAATCTGTACAATTTAATATCGGCGTACTACTGCCAAATATGAACTAAAAAAGCATCAGCAGTATCACGTTTTGACATGATACTATCTCAAAATCATATGATGGTTTCACGAAATGGAGAGGATACAAAATTATCATGAAATTAAGTGATATGTAAAACGAGGAACTACAGTAGAGGATCTATCCACTTTTGCACGTAGAAGTTGACTCAACCTCTAGCTTCTGAGTCTGACGCCAACGATAAATCTGTTCAAGCCTTGTTTTGATGACATATTTCTCATTGAAGAAAAAATAACCGAGCGGGCGCTCGTTGCAGAAAAAAAAAAAACCGAGCAGGCGCAGGCAGAAAGAGCACTGTGACGCAAACACCAGGTACTGTCAGAAACATGTTGGCTCTGTCACAGGTTTTGTGCTCACGTTCACATTTTCACCGCTCACTTTTAGTTACTGTGCCCTCGATTTCTGTGTACGCACCCTCTACACAGTACAGTACTTTACTACTTTTACTTTGTTAAGTTCCACCACTGGAATTAGGACACTAATCACTTTGTCAGCAAGCAGCTACAACATAAATGTGCCGGAGTTAGCACAATCGATTTCATCCGTTGTCCTAAGGCAGGTCCTATATTTTGCAAAATTTACTATTGTGAGTTTTTAGCCATGTTGTAATGCTGCTACCTCCTTAAAAACATACCCAAAGTTGTATTTTGTTTAATTCACACTTGTTTGAGTAATCCTTTATTATGAGTCTGTCTACATCTCCAAAGCTCAAAATGCTCTGTTCCACCTTGTGATGTCATGAAGCGGTAGTTTTCAAATTAACAGCTACATTTTACCCTTAGTTCAGTAGAGATTGGCAATTCCCAGACTGAAATTATCCAAATGATTCTAGTGAAGGTGTATGGCAGTTATAAACACAGTGGAGCACAAGGTGGAACAGTGTTTTCTGTTTGAGAGCCTAAATATGCAGGGTTTGCGTGTTAAACATGTGTGAATGAAACAAAACACAACTCCAGGTCTGTTTGTGATGAGGAAACAACATTATAACATAGATCAGAAAATAGAGTAATATGGGCCCTTTAAACCAAGACAACAGACCCATGACATGATAACACATCTGAGACATCATAAAAAAACTGAGAACTATTTACATTAAAAGCATTATTTAAAAAGTTTGTTTTCAACCAATTTTTAAGACTTTTTTGGAAGGATGTGCAGAACAACTATGTAGTAATAACACTGAATACATTTACCTCCAGAGCCCTGAGCCGCTCTAACAGGGGGTTGCTGTCCTTGCTGTCCTCTTCAGATCCGCTGTGTGTCTCCTCGGATGCTGCTGTCTCCGTGGCGACAGGGACCGATGTCTCTGTTGCAACGGGGACTGACTCCAGACTGTCCTGCTGCTTCCACATCTCCTCCAGCAGCTTGTCCTGAGACGCAAAAAAAACAGGAGAAACTCATTGAGATTACTTTGAGAGTGTTTTGCCTAAGGTCAAGAAGTTACCAGTGTGTTCACATTGGGTTCTGGTTTGGTCCTGGTTTTAGCCCAGTTAAGACTTGGTTTTTGAGATAGACTCTTGTGAACGTTATAATGTTGTTACCTCATCAAAAACAGACCCGGAGTTGTGTTTTGTTTCATTCACACATGTAGAATGAGTAGTCCTTTATCATTAGTCTGTCTACATCTCTAAAGCTCAAAATGTTCTGTTCCACCTTGTGATGTCATGAAGCGGTAGTTTTCAAGTTAACATCTACCTTTTACCTTTTGTTCAGTAGAGATTTGCAATTCCAGGGCTGAAATCATCCATGATTCTAGTGAAGGTTTAAAAACGCAGTGGAGCACTTCCTGTATTACTGCATGACATCACGAGTCAGAGTGTTTTCTGTTTGAGAGAAGAACTCAGCCTAAATATGCAGGGTTTGTGTGTTAAACATGTGTGAATGAAACAAAACACAACTCCAGGTCTGTTTGTGATGAGGAAACATTATAACATAGATCAGAAAATATTGTAAGCTCTTTAAAGCAACACTGTGTAACTTTCTGGAGATGACACGTCACCTGCACAATTCCATAGAAAATGAATGTTAAAACCACACTTGGTTGGATGGATAGATGAGTTTTGTGCTATACTGTGGAGGATCAGCCAAAGGAACAACATTTCCAAGAAGACAAGCAGGTTGTCCTTTTCCAGGTTAAAAAAGTCAGGTTTGTGGAGATACAAGCCTGATCACAGTAGAATACATGTTTTTCAGTGCAATAAACCATCAAAAAATTTAAAAACATGCTTTTATTTTAGTCTATTTTTTGCTTAAAAGTTACACGGTGGGGCTTTACGAGGGGCACCTATCGCCTGTGTCTATGAGGGTCCAAAACAGTGTATACATGCATCATTATCCTTGGTCTTGTACATTTGATTGAGTGATTGGTTTAAACTCATTATGGATGGGATGTACCAGGTGTTCAAACAGGAGTGGTCGCTCTGACTGCCTGGTGCACAGCTGTAGTTTGTCTGGTCCGATGACTTGATTGAGTAAGATGCCTAAGCTCCCAACAGTGAAACGTAATTAAATAAACAAGAGGTTCAAGGGCAGGACTCATGTTTGACAGTGACTGCAGGAAGTGAATATAGAGACTGTGTGCAGTGTGATGTGATGAGAACATACACACAGTTACCTATAGCATGCATATTATTGGCAAAAATTATAGGAAAATAATTGGGACAAAATTAGATCTTAATGAGTTAAAATACAAAATTCCCCAAGCACACTAGCATCTGGCAACCTCACTGTTTCCTGTTCATGAGGTTTTTCTAGAGTCACGCTAAAATGAATAAATATTTAAAGATAAGGCAGTGGACAGGGAGCTGCGAGTGGCTGGTAAAAAATACACAAATAAAATGAATGCTTCACTGGAGGACACTTAGGTGGACAGGGAGCTGCGAGTGGCTGTTAAAAACTACACAAATAAAATGAATGCTTCACTGGAGGACACTTAGGTGTTTAGAAAGAGAGATGTTTGTGTCTCAATGCTAACGCTAATGCTAATTTTGAGGCATAATAAATATTAAAACAATGCCACAAACTGAAGTATTCTACATATAAAAAAGTATTTATTTTAATTAATTTCAATTTTAATAGGTTGTTCATTTTATCTTTTCCAGTTTTAATAAAAGTAACTGTTAGCTAGAGTGCTACTGTGCACAGAGCCTGTTTAATAAAATAGTATTACTAATTTAAATAGGTGTGGTAAGCATTTAAAAATAATAGGATTATAATTTAAGGTGAACTATGTACCGTTTGAATTTTGAATAGAATGTTCCACAGTAAGACATTAAAGTTATCTATCTCCATGGAAATTAGAAGGTGCTACCAGGCCAGATCTGAGGATAAGAGACCACGCTCGCAGTAAGAATGCACGTTTGACAAGGGATTTTTGAACAATAAAAACACCTGTCACGAAGAAAGACTTAAAGGGTAAGTTTAATGTCATACTGTGGAACGTTCCCGGCAATGTAATAAAATCTCCATGGGAACAAGCATCTAGCCACCAGAAAAGTTAGTGCACCTTTAATGAATCCATTATTTATTCAAAATTTGCATACAGCCTATACATAATTTTGTTCTAATTTTTATGACGTTATTCCTTTAAAGCAAACCTATTGCGCTTGTGTCTGCTATAATCTATGACACCCATGGATTATTATGTTATAATTAGCACATTTTAAATCACAATATTCATCTAAAAGGACTTAATAAAAGAAACAAAAACTGCGGTGCCCAGTGGGAGCTGAGGTCGCTGTAAACGTCATGACAACAAAGAACCGTGTAGCTGCCGGCGCCTCTTATGGATAGCTCCACATAACGCTAGTGAGCAGCAGATTTTTTTTGTACTAAAAAGATTATGCCGAGTCCGGTTCGTATTATTGATTAAGAAAATAAAATTGGAGAACGAAGTAAGTACAGAGCAGTGGGTGTTTGCCAGTGGCAACAAGGATTGATCAACAATATGGCATCTCAAAAATAAGTTATTAAAGATTGTTCAAACATGCACAAATCACTTCAAATATAACTTCGAGAGCGTAAATGAGAAGAGGAAACAACTGTAACATGGTTAAAAGCTCTGAAAAGTCAATTTTGCAGAATAGGTCTGCCTTAATGATGTAAAAACAACTTAGAAACAGCGCTATACTTCTTGAACTACAGTAAAAGTAGTATTAGATTTCGTTTTTTAAAATAGTCATACGCTCAAAATACTATAATTCACAGTGAAAGCCTCATTCACAGTCTATAGCTGTAATCAGTCTGGATACATGAAGACATTCTTTTTCTAGTAAGATTCATTTACTATCAAAGGCACAGTGTGTTTCTGAAGTACTCGACCTACAATTTGAAAGATGAAAAGAAAGAGTGAAATCAATATCTCATCTGTTCTTTGTATAGTTTTAAATGATCTCGCTTCAGACATGTGCGTACGCTGTAATAATCACCCCACTTCTTTGTCAATTCTGAGCAGACTCGGTTCAAAATGTCATCTATATATAATTTTTAACAATGCAATGAATTTCAAAGTAGTTTTTTTACGGGATAATCTGATGGACTGCTACAATAGATGCAGTAGGAAATGTAACATTACAAAAATATCTTAAAAAAGAAAGTACTTTTACCTCAGGTCTTAAAGCGGACTAGACCTAAACCTAACCCGAAGATATAAATGAGCTTTAAAACAAGACTGAATTCAGACTAAACTTGGACTAAACCAGGTCTAGGTTTAAACAAGACTACTCTAGGATGTGCATAGGATTGAGGCTGCATTTGTGCTGGTTAAGTCCTGGTTTAGTCCTGGTTTAGTCCTGGGTCAGTCCTGGTTCAGTCCTGGGTCAGTCCTGGTTCAGTCCTGGGTCAGTCCTGGTTCAGTCCTGGGTCAGTCCTGGTTCAGTCCTGGGTCAGTCCTGGTTCAGTCCTGGGTCAGTCCTGGTTCAGTCCTGGGTCAGTCCTGGTTCAGTCCTGGGTCAGTCCTGGTTCAGTCCTGGGTCAGTCCTGGTTCAGTCCTGGGTCAGTCCTGGTTCAGTCCTGG
>KN486444.1:4874-18569 GCA_000787095.1 Periophthalmodon schlosseri
CCGCGGAGATGGAGGTTAGAGCGGAGGGCTTAATGCGGCACCCGGGCACCTTTCAGTCAGAGATGGACTCGTTCAAGGAGAAGGGAAAAGTTCAGGACCAAACTGTCACCAAGTTGGTCGCTATAATCATTTTTGGACTAATGACTATTTCTATTTTAGTAAGGAACTTAAATTAACTTAAATAGTGGCTATTTGGGTCTGAAAGTACCAAAAGGTAAATGGGATAAAGATGTGTTTTACCTCTAAATGTTTCACCAGGAAAACAAACAAAACTCGAGCTTGATATGACAGAAAAATAAACTAACATTTTTTTTCTTCATATTGAACCATTTTTAATTTTATTTAATTTGGTCTATTTAGAACAAATAAAAGAGGCTTTCAATAAAGATTTTCGGAAACATAAACAATACAGAAATTTGAATTCCGCTCCAAACCACATACTTTTACAGACAGAGGATTGGCTGTGGACAATTAGGAACAACTGAATCTCAATTAAAATTTAATTAAGTGCACAATCCTATTGCCAACCCATTTTGAGTTGTGCCAGTGTAGAAAATGTAATATATTGATTGGTCTGATGAGTGTCATTTTATTTTCAGAAGAAAGCTGTATTTTAAATGTTCACAAATGAAAACTTTTAACAAGAGTCTAGGTCATAGATTGTATAATGAAGTGGACTAAGTGAGTGTGACGTCACCCATAGCGTTCGGCTCCAGTCAAATGAAGGTCATCGAGGCTAGCAATTATAGGGGCCAATTTGGAGCCAAGTTCCATAATAGGAATTCCGACCGCGAGTATCATAGCAAACAAAGAACCAATCTGGAACAAGCTGTTGACGGTGACGCCTCTTCCCGCCCACACCGCTGGTTTAGCAGGGAGCGGCCGCTCAGCAACACTGTCAATCAAACCTGTTGCTAACGCTAGCAGGAGCAACCTCAGGGAAAGAAGGTGCCTAATTTGATTCTTAATAATGTACATATCTCGATTTATGGACACAAAAGCAAAATAAAAATACCAGGATCATGTAGAGCGGGTCTATACAAACATTTTAAGACCAAAATGACGAGCCTGACAGCAGGAGTTACGGAGAGAGGGGGGACAGTTTTCTAATGCAAAGTGAATTGGAGCCAGAGTCGATGGAAACGGAAGCACGCCCAATCTCACTTCCTATTTGGAAGGCGGCGGCTAGCGGGTTAGCTATGTCCATTTATACATACAGTCTGTGGTCTAGGCATGACTTCAAGACACAGTGTCCCAAGAATAAAATTAAATGTAAAAAGTAAACAAATTATTTTTACAAAAAGGTAATTGATGTTTACAAATGCTAATGCCACTTTCTACCAGTTTTTACTAAAATATTTGTAGCAAAAGGCTTTGTACATTGACTTATACACCACAAACCCTGTAGACTATAAGATTCCCCAGTTATTGCAGCTATCAGTGCATGGTGGGGTTATTATCCAATGGCAAAGAGGCCGTTTTAAGCTGCAAGGACATAGTTAGTGGGGTAATTAGACGCACTTTTCCTGAGCCGTCCCGCCTGTGCTCCAGCTAATGAGGGCTTGGTCCCGCTGCCCCCCACCTCTGCAACCCCCCCCTCCCTCACCACCCCTGTGCTATCTTTAGGAGGCAAAGGCAAGGTCATATTATAGGCCTGACGACGGAGGGGGGCGAGGGAGGGTGTCTAAAACCCAGTCACCTGAGTCAGCGCTCCCTGAGGAGATGCTAAGGCGGGGGTTAGCGCGGGAAGGACGGCGCCGCGGGGAAAATGTCTGGAGGCTTTGGGAGCTAAGAAGGACATGAGCCGGTCTTATCGTCCAGGTGCACGCCCGCCACCCTCATCTCATCCTCCGCTCGGCCCGCAGCGGTGAACACAGCCCCCAGTGCACGCACACACACACACGCACACAAACTGACCTGGATAGAGCCGGGCTAATACGTGCTGTAAGATACACAACGGGTCATGGATACTACCAATAATAGAGAGATCACTAGGGAGGGTGAGGTATTCAGACAGCGGTATTATGAATGTAATGGCTCATAAATACTGTGTATAGTTAAGGTGTTTTGTTCGAGAACTTTAATCATATTCAGAATCATTCATATTCGTATTAGACTTAAACCTAGACTTGGACCTAGTATTTAGCAATAAACTAGATCACTGTTTTACATTTTGTTCACTGTCACCTTAATGGTGAGCTAAAAATGACTTTGTAATAGAAAGAAGTCCACTAACTTCCTGTTCAAAACTGCAAAACTGATTCTCTGCTGTTAGCCCTGCCTCTTCATAGTGGCATTTCACCGTATAGTAAGCAATGGATTTTCAGTGGTTCCGTGTATGACCTGGAGTCTAAATTATTCAAAGAATCGCAAGTAAGAACAAATTATGATGAGGAAAAACATGTGAACATTAAAAACATCTTCTTGCTTTATGCTTTTCTTCTTAATGTTTTGCTGTCCGAGCTTATTTGAGATTTGAGCCTCTTTTACCTGATTTGTTTATGTCATATGTATGTGAGGAGCAGCAGACCAGCACTTTCACTATGGCCTTTCCCTGGCAGGTCTGTTGCTTGTGTGTAAGATCCTCTTGCTGCCCTACTGAAACATTGGCACCAGGGGCTGAGGTGTCTGCATGAGCTGGCACAGAGTGGCAGCTCCCAGTCGCCACGTCTCTCACAGTGAGACACAAACAGGAGGAGAGAGAGTGAGAGAGAGAGCTGGGGAGAGAGAGAGGAGGGGGAAGGGTGAGAGAGAGACACAGAGAGAGAGAAAGAGAGAGTGAGAGAGAGAGAGAGAGTGGAGAGAGAAAAAAAGGGAGGAGTGGAGATAGACCCAAGACTATCACAAGAGCTCCAACATCTGGTGCTTAAAGGGCTTATGCTGTTCCCTCCTCCAGCCATGACCATTGAAGCCCACTCCAGCCGGCACATGTGGCCCGCAGCAGCACTGAGAGACTCCAGCAGATTGTGGGCAATAGTCAGCAACTTCAACATAAGGTGGGATCAGGTAGAGTCCTGGCAACGTTTCTTATGCAAAGCCATAAAAAGAGTTCAACGTGGGGTATAAAACAGGGAGTGTCATTGATGCAGCATAGTATTATCCGTTATTATAAACAGTTAATTTTCATATATCGGATGAAATGGGACGTTGGACTGTGAGCACCATGGGTCTGGAGCACCAAGTGATATACAGGTTGTAGTAAAGGTTCTATCTAACTCACAATATACAACATAACAAACCAGGGAAAACAGGATGGACTAATATTGATATATCCTCTCCGCCATCTCCTCAGTACATAACATTTGTAGAATTATTAGTTGAAATAATTGTGAACACAGTAAAATCGGTAGAGTGAACTGTTCCAGACTCAATATCATAGCTACTCTATACTGTACAACTAACAGCTAACTTGGCAAAATCTATATCTACTTAGAAGCTATTAAAAAAATGCATTTTTGACGGCACATATGCACATTCTGCTCTGCACCAAAAGCCAAAAGGGCAGAGTCGAACGGATACGCGGGAGCCGTACAAGATGGATTCTCGTGAGTTTGAAAACACAAACTCTGCAACAATCCAGCTTCCAGCACAAGGTTACAGCACTGCCATATTAACCATAATGTAAACTGACACTGAGCCAACAGTGCGTGACTTTCCATCTTATGTTGATAATGCAATTAGCCAATTGTAGAATGTGTATAATGTTTTGCTGTTAGCCAACGCCTTGTAAAGAATTAAATTGGTGTGATTGCGTTGTCATGGGAAACGAGTGTAAACAAGGCCACATTTTCTAGAAGTGGAAATCTCCTCCAGTAAACTATAAAACCTCCTCAGCCTGACTAATTAGTGCTTTAGGGCAACGCTTTTCCAGTAATGTCTCACTGTCCACGACCTTTACACGCATCAGCCAATGACACAGCGTTCAATAAAGCCACGGGACCCAAAGTCAAACAATGTTACTGCTCCTATATGTTCTAACTATATACAGCATTCTCACCACATTTAGGACTTTAAACAGTGAAAGGCCTCTGCAGTACTTCTCTCATTTTACCGAAGAAAGGTTTTTACTAGGCAAGGTTTTCAATATCCAAAAAGTGGCAGCGTAACAATTATCCAGAGACTGACTCAGCACCTTTCAATAAAACACTTGTTATCTGAAACCAAAGAAGGCTTTTCCCGAGAGTAAGACACACAATCCTAAATTAGAGCTATCAAATATTTAGTCGCAGAGATGAAATCTATAAATCAGTGTTAACCAGTGAATCACATAAAAACATCTATAACTCCACTGAGGTCAAAGCACTTTCTCTGGAGAAGTGATAGTTCTGGATAATTCTGTCACAAGCTCCAGATGAAGATCAAATATTAAACTTTGGTCCTTGTTAATAAAATGCTGCTGAGTGGACACATTTTGAGGCCTATTGTCCATAGCTGCATTTCAAAAGTGCAGTGTGGACACAGCTCTGTGAATGAGCAGTGCTAATACCAGTGTGAGTGACAGATGACAGTGATCGGGCTCAGTGGCTGATGATGTGAGGACGACCAGCACACTCTCACACACATGTATATACACAGCCTCTGTATTTTTCACATCCATTGGCCAAATCCAATTTGTTAAGACCCTTCTACGACTCACTTACGAAGCTGCGGTCAATGGAAATCACATTTCCGTGATTGGACATCCCATTATCCGGCCCATCCAGACTCACATAGAGGGCTAAAGCCCGGGACAGACTGGGGCTGCGGCTCCAGCGAGTCCGTCGCCTCTCAAAGGGTAAAAGCCTGACATATTAGTCATAAGTGTTCTTTAAATTCATTATCATCTTAACGCGCCGGCAGCACAAGTGTCAGGGGGAGGGGAAGCCCTCTTAAACGAGGTTAGTGGATCCATTTAAAGCCGCGCAGTTGCCACGCTGTCCGCTGTGTCGCACGCTCATTTCAGAAATAAAAAACATCTTCTGTAATGAGGCTGAAGGCTTATGATGCAGACAGAAACTCTGGGCCTAATCAATGAACAGCATTATGTGAAACTCACAAACCAAACAGCATCCTTATTACTGTCCAATACAAATGTCATGATTAAATAAACCTCTGTCTCTATGGACGACCATCTGCCCATGTCTTAATGAAAGTCTTAAAGTAGAACATATTTTAGTAAACATAATTATGAATTATGTGATTAATTAGCTCACAAAATACTCCACAAACTCTAACGATCCAGTTGTGACAATTAGTCCATCATCCATAATGTTTGTACATAAAAATCCTGTTTGGCTTCATAAATAAATCATGTCCTGCTGTTATTGGGGGTTTATTTTTAGCCTTTGATACAAAATAAGCTCAAATTGAAAGCACTTTCATTGTACATTTCCAGACAAAGTTGAGTACGGCGCAACTTTGGCTAAAGTAGAAACCTTGTATACGCAGGCCTTCAGTATAAGTCAGAGCAGATATAGTGATTCTCGGCAGCAGTTGTACCAAACACAAACAACAAACCAATTAACACTTTGCGAGCCTAGTGCACATCTTCCATTAGACAGTGCAAAGAAAAGCTGTAAGAGCATTTTTAAAACAGGCGTCTTTGTCTGAGCCTTTAACACATATAAATTACACCAAATCCTTTTAAAAGTAACAACAACTTATTTCTATCATTAGCTGAGGGCTCACTTTTAAACAGGAAGTGAAGAGAAGCAAACAAAACTGAACGTAGGAGAGAGAGAAGTGACAAGTCGAAGGCTAGGGTGACATTTCACAACATACATGTGAATTATACACCCACTTTATCATGAGAGATTTCAATGGCACAAAAACAGCAAAGAGGAGGTTGTGTCTCACCTTTTTCTCATGATACTAAAATGCAGCTCATCCTCCTGCTTGATGTGGGCATGGTCCCCGCTGGCCCGTTCGCTGCCTTCGCTGTCGTCACTGCTGAAGATAGAGGCCAGCTCCTTCTTTGGCACCCGGTTTGGAGGGAGCGGGATGGTGCGCTTCTCAGCCAGTCGCCCCCGGTTCTGTGCGCAAAAACAACGCACTTTATATAGTATAGGCTACAAATCACATATACTAAGCAGTTCAAAAGTTCATACAACAATGTGAAAAGTTTTTAAGACTTGTGCATATAATTATTTAATAGCAGTAATAAAAAGGCAAAGGGTTATCTGACTAGGGCCAAAAAATGAGAAATACCCAGTAAGAGTGTTGCCATGTTGCCAACTTTATTTTCATACCAGTTCTCCACACCAATTACGATACCACACTTTATAGTAAAGCCACTCGTTTTTATGCAATAGAATAAAATCTTCAACACAAAATACTGGTTTTAGCAGTGATTTGTATCTGATTTCTATATATGTTGTTTCTGGGGAGACCAATCCCAGCTCTACAGTCTCTAAATGTCATTAATCTTGAATTAATGAAATAATGAAACTATATCATTGAGTAAGTTGGAATGTGGGTTCAGGAAGTCACGCTAGATGACCTTTAACGCGACCTGACGGCTCTGATTTGGAAAACACAGTCAGAGAAAGTTCAGCACAGAGCGGGCTGCAGCAGTAAAGGAGATGAGAAGAACACAGGAAGAGGAAGGGGAGAGAAAGTGGGCAAACTCTGGGCTGAGGTACAGAGGGAAGTGAGCAGAGCGGACTTGTTTTTGCAGAAGGTGAGAGAAATGTAAAAATGAAAGAGACTGTGCAGAGTCCAGACATAAGAGGCTACACGGAGGCAGCTCGGCCCGATGTGGGACACTGGACCTGGGTTTAAAGTCTCTCTCTCCTGCCCGCATCCTGGTTCTTATTCCCGGACGCCTCTGAGCCCTGCAGCTATCCCTCCACCACGCGCAGCCCGTCGCCCCTCTCCTCGTCTCTCCTCCCCCCTCTCCTCCCCCTGTCCCGAGAGGCGCGGGAACCTGAGTGGCAGGGGGGGGGGGGGGGGGCCTGTCCCGAGAGGCGCGGCAGCCTGAGTGGCAGGCGGGGGCAGGAGGAGGGATTTGGGGGCTCCTAGCCAAGAGGCAAACAGGTGCAGCCCCTCTGGAGTCTCTCAAATGGCAGACTTTAAAAAGAGTTTGGGGGGAGACAGAGGAAGATGAAAACATCCCTCAGGACGAACAGGCCACAGTTCTGCACAATTCTCTTTTAAAACCTCGCCAGAAAAACACTTTTTTCCTTCTTTCTTTCCTTTAAGAAGTTGTGTACAGCAGTAGCACCAAATGACAGCAGATCAGTTTACTGTTACTTTTGCTAAGTTATATTAAGGAACTATAAAACAATACATAAGTTCAACAAGTTCGACAAAATACCTGCTACAGAAAGGCTAAGAAGAACTATACTATTAACAGCCTTGATAAAACATGACAATATACTTAACTCAAAATGAACAAACAGTTTATTAAGAATGACTCAGTAACTAATGACTTAGTAACAAAGTAATTGACGGTTTAGGGTTAGAGTTAGGGTATACATTAGATAATTATTAAGTCTGAATAATTCTTAATAAACTATTTGGTCATAAGGCACAAGCCAACGACCGGCCGGGACGATTGAGCTAGCGTACTTTCTTACTTAGCGTACTTTGAATTAAGACTTTCTTAATGCTTTATTAAGGCCCCATAAAGATAAAGTGTTACAAATAAATTTGTACTAAAATAGACTTTTGTGTCTTTGCTCATGTCCGAAAAACATAATTGAATACCTGGACTATATTAATATATCACCGAACACAGAACACCAAATGGAGCTTTTGTATTTTTGTGCAGGCAAACTTAACTATAACACACTACACAACACGCTATAAGAAGTAAAAACTCAAAGACTGAAATTAATCCCTTCTTTTTAGAAGATATGTGTAGAGGTCTAAACTACAGGTACAACAAGATCTATCAATATTGTTTTTTTGTTCTTTCTATTATCTGAAATCAGTTGCCTTTGTGATAATTGGACCAACATCAAATTTTAATATTTTGTGGAGCTGTATGAATATATCAGCTAAGCCTAAGCTCTTCATGTAATGAATGAAAACACACATCTTGCCCAACTGCTCCTTCATTCATAAAACAGTCACTGCACACAAACCTCTCAAAAATACCCTCCAGAGCTCGGACGTCACTCTCTGACCAGACACTGTACAATACAATAACACTTGTAGTAAGAACAGTGGTCGCAGTGACTGTGCAGGCTCGTGGACAACCACCCACATGGCTGTAACATACCCGTTCTCCTCTCCCTCCTCCCCCCTGCTCCCCCTCGCTCCCCCCTGCTCCCCCTTTGAGACGCACCCCGGAAAGCCCCTGTGCTTTTCTCTGGTGGCAATGACGCAGAACCGGGGGTGAGCTCCCACTGCTTCCGGCAACACTTCCTGTGAACGAGGGAGGGTTGTACCAAACAAAAACACCAAACCAAGCGCACCCTGGCAGCCCGAAGAGGAGCGCTGCGAGGAAGGTCACCTGAACATTCACGGGTTACTGTGTGCGGTCAGGGTCTGCTCAGCCATGGAAAAAGTCGCTCATAAAAGTCCAATGAAAGCACCTCCAAGAATATCTCTGCCCACACATTCTCCCCGACACTGTGGGAGTAAAAAAATAGACCTGTGTTTATATGCACATATACTGTACGAGGAATATGGTGATTCATTAGGATGCAACTGAAAAGCCAACACAGCAATGCAGTTTTGTGCCACCTGCTTGTCTTTTCTCACTTTAATTTTAAACAAAAATGGCATAAAAGTCAAACCAGGTCAGGTTTATAGATTTGGTTTATGGTAAAAATCACTTATCCCAGATAACTGGCCCAGATAACTTTGATTAGAGAATGTAACTGTATTTGTTTTAGAGATGCACTGATCCAGCTTTTTCTGTTCTGATACCAATATTGAAACGTTAGGTATCTGTCGATTCCAGTGAAGGACTAAAAATGGCAAGACAGAGTTAACTTATTACAAATGGCTCCAGTTGTGTTACATAAGTGTTATTTGTCATTCAAGTAACTACAGAACAGATTTGTATGAATAAAGAGACATTCTGGGCCAACACCAGTCGGTAAATAGCCATATTACCAGTGGTGGAACATAACAAAGTAAAAGTAGTAAAGTACTGTGCTGTGCTTTACTTAAGTACATTTTAAAGTGGATAATTTTTACTTTTACTTCCCTAAATCTGAGGGTAGGTTTCTGTACTTTGTAGGACAGATACTTGCAAAACCGAAAAGTAAAAGTACTTTTTATTATTTTATTATTAGACCTGCTGAAAAGGCTGAGGGTTTATTTATAATTCATAAGTTCAGCAAACAAAAATATAACAACAAATAAATAAAAACAGCTAGAATAAAAAGATTGATTCAATTGTTTCTGTTGAACAAAATTCAGCACAAATCTTTATTAAAATCAATACATTTGAAGCTTTATTAGCTCTCAAAAACTGCACAAAACACTTTTCACTCTTTCAGTACATTTTTAAATGGGTACTACTTTTACTTAAGTAGATTTTTCATGTGATACTTTTACTTTTACTTAAGTAAAATGAGTACTTGTTCTATCACTGCGTATTACAGTCAATAAAGTCCCAACTAGGATATCAGCTGAACCAATGTCATGAAATCGATTCCCGATCAAGCAATGTTTTCTGTATTGGCCCTAATTTGTTTACTAAATGTTGCAAGGTAAAATCTCAAACTGAAGAATTACATCAAAGTCCAATACTGACTTTTACTATGAATGTTTGCCCTGCAACACCAACAATAACACCTTTTATTGTGTGATTCTCAGTAAGTGTGTATGCGATCTCTAACTGTTAAATGTGAAAAGTGTGTGTACTAGAGCTTTAAGCCGTGTTAGAATGTTGTTACCTCATCAAAAACATATCTGGAGTTGTGTTTTGTTTCATTCACACATGTTTGAGTAACACTTTATTAATAGTCTGTCTACATCTCCAAAGCGTTACTTTTCAACTTAACAGCTCCTTTTACCTTTTGTTCAGGAGAGATTGGCAATTGCAGGGCTGAAATTATCCAAATGATTCTAGTGGAGGTGTATGGAGTTTAGAAAAACAGTGGAGCGCCTCCTGTATTACCACATGACATCACAAGGTGGAACAGAAATTATCCAATGATTCTAGTGGAGGTGTATGGAGTTTAGAAAAACAGTGGAGCGCCTCCTGTATTACCACATGACATCACAAGGTGGAACAGAGCGCCTTCTGTTTGAGAATAGAACTCAACCTACGTATACAGGGTTTGTGTGTGTTAAACATGAATGAAACAAAACACAACTCCAGGTCTGTTTTTGACGAGGAAACAACATTATAACATAGATCAGAAAATAGCGTAACATGGGCCCTTTAAGTGTGTAAAGTATGTGCGCTAAGACAAAACCACTTTATGTACTTCAAATGGACTCAAATGAAACGATAGTTAAGTTATAGGTCCAAATATTTAGTTACTTAGTTTTTCTATGTAAGGCTAAACCATAATGGAAAACCACAAAATGATCTGCAATTTTAAGTGAAAACAGTAGCTAATATCACCTTTCTTTGTGGCTAGGAAAGTTGTTTAAAATAAAGGAGAAATTACAAAGCAATTTTTCTGGCTAAATTTACTTCAGACTTTTAAATGAGCTCTGGGTGGAAAACAGGACTAATAGGACTGTTTTTTTCTTCCTCCTTGCGTTATTTCCTGAAAGGTGCAGTGCCCTGCCGCTGGCTCCAACAGCATTAGTGAGCACATACACAAATACTATTACTACACACCACACACATACGCACACACACAACCGCACACACACACACACACACACACACACACACAACCGCACACATAGACACACAGCGGTAGCCGGCCGTGACATTCCTCCAGCTGCGGCGCTCTCTCTCCCTTGCACGCGCCCCCCCAGCGATCTCCCCGCGGGACGAATGCCTAATGAGTCACGCGCCTGTCTGCCGTTACCTCGCAGCGTGTTTGTGTGTGTGTGTGTGTGTCTGTGTGTGTGGAGACGGGATGGCGGCCCGACTTGGCGCGAGTGCTTGGGGAAAGAGGGAGGGAGAGGCGGAGGAGAGGAGGAGGAGGGGAGGAGGCAGGGAAAAAGTATGTGCGTTACGGGGGGATGCGGTCATTACGGCAGGCTCAGAAGCGAGGCCAAAGCTAACCATTTGGAATACAAAACACATTACTGCTTAGCACATTAGCAAACATTTTAACAGGTGTATGTCTGAGTGGTTCTTTAAAATCTGCTCATAAGACCAAGACATATTCAACCATTTATACATATACCAACAGTGATGGGAAGAGTACTTTGAAAATTGATTTAGTAACAGAATACTGCATACCCAAATTAAACTGTATTCTGTAACGTATTCCATTACATGGGCCAATCACCCATACTGAGTACTGTATTCTGAATACTTGGAATACTTTTAGACAGCGTTGCATTATATTATAGTAAACAAAATGTGATATATAATTACGAACAGCTTTATTTTTGTTGCACTGTTTGTTATGCATTAATTTGTGTCTACTTAGAGACGAAAAATCACACATGCTCGCACTGCAAGAGCTGTGTTTTCTTTTTTCTCACTAATACTGTGCAGTTCAAAGCCAAAAGTACCACATGTATTCCTTTTAATTTAGGAAAGTCACTGTATTCTGAATACCACCAAATGAAAGAGTAACTGTACAGGAATACATGCACTCAGAATATGTACTTTCAGTACATGTATTGAGTTACGTACTCTGTATACCAACGATTAGGGCTGGGCTATTAATCAAATTTGAACTGAGATTAAGATTCACTCATGTTTAATCGTCAATGATCAGCTTGGGTCTTGTTAATAGAGCGTTCTACAGACACTCCCCTGTCAGTAAAAACATGCGGTTTGGAGCCGAGTTCACACTTTGGAAGAATAATTTGACTTTTTGTTTTTTTATTTTTTTCTGTTAAATGGCATTGATAAGAAGTCTGTCTTTTTCTGTTCATGAAAACATTACTGAAAGGCATTATTTATTTTATAAATGTAAATATATTATATGAAACTGAATCAAAAGTCAAGATAAATATCCCACATCGCCAAGCCCTACCAATGGTGTTAATAGCAATAATATGACTATGTGCTTGTCTCTATGCTTGTCTTCAGTTATATCACAAAAAGCAGTTAAACATTTATTTCAGTTGTTTTCCGCTAAGATGCTACGTACAGTAAACACAGTCATTCACTATGCTCTTAAGATCTTCAGATAGTAGTAAACAAAATCAAAACAATGGCCCATTGCGCTTCACAGCAAAGATAGCACTGGGAAACCGTGCATATGTCCAAAGTCATTAATATCCAGAACACATAAACAAACACGCAACAAAACAAACATCGATGAAGCAGACAAAAGAGGAATTGTGTTAATAATGTCAACAGGTTTCTCTTAACAAGACGCCTTTAGGTTTTACATGAGAGAGGATCGCTGCACCAGTATAGACGGATTTCTATAGATGTATTGATATGAATGTATTGACTGCGTTAAGTGTGTGTGGGGGGTCACTGGTTGGAGTTGTGGATGTTGAAAATATTGGCTCTATTGCCATGAGAGAAAGCTGAAAAAAGGTGTGGAGTAGCCTATGTAGCATACAGCAGCCTATACATGTTCAACTTTTACATAATGATCACGCACTACTAATTATATTTAACATGTTACAACAGATTATAAAAGGTTAGGGCTGGGAATTACAGGGTGTCTCATGATTCTATACGTTACGATATATAAGTCTCACAATATTATCCAGAAATGGCGGTACTAATGTACAGGCCTATTGCACGTAAGAACTTATAGTCATAATTTGAACAAATGTAGTTTTATAACAGTTTTGCATTTATACATTACCTCTATATACAATTGTTCTTAAGATATACAGTTATTTTGACAATTGGCACAGTAACTACTACAACAGATTCACAGAGAAGTTTCATACAGCAGTCAGCGATACAGTATCACCAAACAATAGCACAATATATCTAAAGTATTTTGACTCGAAATAAACTTTGAGTGTCCAACAAAAGTGGTACGTACATTATTGTTGTAAGTATATTCTCAAGCTGTGTCATATAAAAATGCAACATATACAGAAATTAGGTATAATACTACATTGTATTCACAAACTTGCAGCCCTGCTCGTTTGTGCATGTGCATGTGGTGCTGTGCAGACTTCAGGCAACACTTGGGCGTTTGAGGCCGTGTGAGAGAAAAGTGAAAAAAGTGAGAAAGCTCCTTGGGGAGAGCAAGCATGCGACTGCTCTATACACACACGAACACACACACACACACACACACACATACACACACTGATGGGAAAGCTATTTTAATAATAACTGATACATCCCTGGATCCTTTTCGGGGGACCAGCTGGGAGCGGTCTCGAGTACCTTTGCGGGGGTGAGGATGAGGAGGGTCGGACGGCGGAATGACGGAGGTGGGAGATGAAGGGGGGAGAGCGAGGTGCGATTTGGTGTGCTCCCGGACCGTTCTGTCTGCCCCGAGGTATTTCATCCCTCACACACACACACACACACACACACAGCGCTCTGAGTGTTTGTACAGGACCGCCACCACTGCTGCCGCCAAGAGAGAGCGAGGGCTTAAGGACAGGTCACAGGGCAGCGGTGTACAGACATCACCTCACTAAACACTTTAGCAAACAGGAAAGAGAGGCAGCTACACAGAGGAGGAGAGG
>KN486444.1:28933-41479 GCA_000787095.1 Periophthalmodon schlosseri
GACCAGCGTCTGTAGCTGTCAACGCCGGCCGACAGAGGCAGCGGACACCCGACCCCAGAATCCTCCCTGGACGCTCCCCTTTGGACCTCCGCCCCTCCCTCTCCGCCTGCTACTTCCCAACACACAAACAGACCGTCAACACACACAATTGAAGTTTGTTCTGCTATCAACCAAATTTATACAAACAATAAATGGCATTAAACTGCAAGTCTCACAAAATAGTTTTTTAAAATATAAAACACAAACATTGCTAACAAATTTCCAAAACATTTAAGGAAAATATGTGAAATTTAAAAAGCCCTGTAAACAGTACATATAACAAATCTACTTCTCCGGACTGGCATATTCTTACACAAGCTGTTGTACCTAATATGAAAAATGCCAAAGTTTGAACAACACTACCGGTCTATCAAGCAGTTATGCCCTCTCTCCTCCCTCCCTCTCTCTCTACAGTGTTAATAATTTGTGCAGTAAAAGATAGTGCACCGCTCAAAGTTTGTGGGAGTTTATTGGCACAGTATTCCCCTCCATATTTGTGCGAGGCAGTGATAGGAGCATAAATTATTTCTTATCTCTTCCGCTATCCATTTTTCAAAGGCCTCACTTTGTGTCTGAAGGCTACAGCGCCAACGGCCCAAGCCCAGATAGTGAGCCACATTAGACTTCTGGAGACCGGACTGATTTTCAACAATGGACACAAAAACAGCACGTATTGTCTTTGTAGTTTAAGACTTAAATGGTCAACTGCAAAAAAAAATATAGCTACATCCAAAATATTGATAAAGATGGATCCGTTCAATCGTTCACCCCAGTAGAATAGGATACTACAATACCTTAACCGATCATGATGAAGCTGTAAAATACTAAGGAAAAGTCTGCCTACTTTGTCGAGGACTTGGTTTATTCCTAAATTGTCAATGTAATCTACAAAGAAAGCATTTAAAGGTATATTATGTCACTTTTCTAGTCGAAGGTCCATCACTTGCCTGTCTTAGTTAAGGTTAAGGTGCACGTCATTGTCCCCGTAAGGAAATTTGTCCTCTGTATTTGACCCGTCCTTCAATGCCACTGGGGCATCTCATCAGGAGCAGTGGGATCTTGTTGCTAGGCTTGGTCAAGACTACCTTAGCTGGAGGATGGTACTTATGGTAGATCTATGGAGAGGCGACCCTGCTCAAGTAAGAATGCATGTTTTCGGGGGATATTTGCGTAACAAAAACAGCTGTCACTGAAGATACGTAACTTTAATGCCAAACTGTTATCGACTGTGTTTAAATGTCTGCACTCTATGGGTCCTCTTTATTTGAGGGAATTACTGCAGCCCTAAACTCCACCCAGAGCCCTGAGATCAGCTGACCAGCTCCTGTTGGCTGTGCCCAAAGCCAGGCTCAAGACCAGAGGTGACAGAGCATTTTCTGTGGCAGCGCCCAGACTATGGAACAGCGCCCTCTGCCTGTCAGATCCTCTCTGTCTTTAAACTGAAAACCCTCTTCTCCCTGGAATTTAATACTAGCTAGACAGAATATCTTGGTGTTTCATTGTTCTTTTTCTGTGTATGGTGTTATCTGTATATTTGTTTTTTGTTGACTTTGGCATTTAATCCAGCTACACAGGATATCTTGGTGTTTAACTGTACTTTTATTATGTATTGTGTTATCTGTATATTTGTTTGTTTCTTTTGGTTGTGAAGCACTTTGGTCAGCTGATGTTGTTTTAAATGCGCTATATAAATAAACTTGAATTGAACTGAATACTGTGAAACATTCCGCTCAAGCTCAACGCTCTTTCTAAAACCCGCTTTACCGACAATGACGTTTGCGGTTCAAAAGGGGTCAGCGTTCATTTATTGTTTTCATAATTCACAGGGAAATGTTTTGAGTAAAATAGTAGAATTATGACTCGTTTGCTCCACTCGATTCAAACCTTATTATTTTTATTAGGGTTTTATTTCATCTCCCACTTTTGCACTTCAACCACTCCGAGCCCAGAGACAAAACGACAAATACTAAATATCCAACGTCCGCTGCCGAGCATAATGTCTGCTGGTAGAGACAGGCCCCTGGTTTCTCCCGGCTACTATTGATTTTTTTTTCCCTGTGTGATGTGAAACCAGCAATCAGCAGTGCGGTTTGAAATAGCCCTGAAACCGGAGCCCAGACGTCGATGAGTCGCCAACACATTTCAATTAGCGAGCCGCCCGGGCCGATCTCTCCCCCGGGGCAGCACGCGCACCCACCCCCCTCATCTGATCCAGGGTCAGCTCACGGCGCTCCGATCAGGCTGCAGCCAAATCGTTTGGCTATTTTTAGTTGAGTAGCACATAAACTTGTATATTTGTTGAGGTGCAGAGAGAGTCGGAGAGTTCACGTGATTTGGAGATATGAAATAATGATCTGTCAATGCTTTAACTTTTATACATTTGAGCAGGCCGTCTAGGAGCTGTATTTCATTTACAGAGAGCCCATGGCAATACTATCTAATGCCTAAAGGAGAAGATCAACTCAGTTTAAACTTTTCAGCCAAATGTCAGTGTCAGCTAGTTTTTGTAGAGTTTTTGGTACAATAGTATTTTGAACACAACTTTTTAACTGTAGTGCATCTTGAGGTGCATTCTGTTGTTATGTTGGTGTGAATGATGCATTTAGAACAGTACAATCATTTTTTTTCCATCGTAGTGTCATCGCCACCACATAGTCATATTACTACATTTACCAGAAAGTAAATCAGCTTCTGCAAAATAACATGGGGTTTAGGGCATACTTTTGCATTTTCAGAACTGCTTTTTGTCTATAACTAATGACTCAAGGTTAAAACTCAACACACTGAGCATGTAAAATCACTGTAACGTGTGTATAGAAAAGTCTTTGATTGTATTAGGATTGCTATAAAGGAAAGTGGACCCAGTGGGCACAGAAACTCAATCTGACTCAGGGGCATTAGTATTAACACCCTCCTTTCAACAACGCTAATGTCCTAGCTTAACTCAAGTACCAGCCTTCCAACTTGGGACAAAGCAAGCAGAGGTCTGTGAGGGCACAGGGCTCCAGTCTGTAAACATGGAAACTGTATTACAGAGTTTTACAAACCAACATTAAAACTGCATCTAATTAAAACTATTTTATTGATCACAATAGCCTGATGCTACAGCATGTTACGCTTTGTGATGGGAGCTGATTGGCTGTGCTATGGCGGCCCACCCTGCTTTGCTTTACCGTCTGAAAAAGATGTTTAATGTAGTCACCACTAGAGTCGGGCAATTAATCAAATTTTAATCAAGATCATGATTCAGTCCTGTCTAACTGTCACTAAAAGCATGTGATTTGGAGCATAGTTTGGGCTTTAAATGGCACTGATTAAAAGTCTGCCTTGTTTATGTTCATGAAATCATACAAAATTTGTATTGTTTTTGAAAAGAAATAAAAATCGAATAAAAAAATTGAGAATCGAATCACCCAGCCCCAGTGACCGCTGCTTTAGCCAGTGTATGTGGATTTGGTGTACGTACTCACAGCTCCGTCTCACCCTCTCTCACCCGCACACCCCCTCTCACCCTCTCTTGCCCTTTCTCACCCTCTCTCGCCTGCACATTCTCTCTCTCACCCGCACACCCCCTCTCACCCTCTCTTGCCCTTTCTCACCCTCTCTCGCCTGCATTCTCTCTCTTACCCCCTCTCTCAACCTCTCATCCTCTCTCTCACCTGCACACATCCTCTCTCACCCTCTCACCCTCTCTCGCCTGCACACACCCCTCTCACCCTCTCACCCTCTCTCGCCTGCACACCCCCTTTCTCACCCTCTCTCGCCTGCACACATCCTCTCTCACCCTCACGTGCCCCTATGGCCTTTGGCTGCCAGTGCTACATCAGGGAGACCACAGCACTATACGCCCCCACTCCCACACACACACGCGCACACACACACACACGCACACACACTCTGCTCCGGGCCGATCAATAGCTCTTCTCCTTTCAACTGACCAGCGCTTTGGAGGAGCCACACTTCCTGAAGAAAACCTAATACAGCGCCAGCTCTCTGGGAAGCTCACAGTGCTGTGTCTGCTGTGCAAATGTGCTTGGAAAATAAAGTATTTACAGAAAATAAAGACTCCAAGCTGTATAAACATTGCCTTTAGAATTAGAACTGAATTACAATTGACAAAGCGTGAATTTTTACTTGTATGTACAAAACAGTTGTGGAAAAAAATATGTAAATAATAGGTTGAGCAAGTAGAGCACCTACCTGGCACTGGGGTGTTGGGGTTTGGGGTTTCCACATTTATTTATGTGTATTTCCTGATCACTCCAGTCCTGTAAAGGCAAAAACTCAAGTCAACAACTCAGAGGAATCAACAATGCTGTAGTACAGTCTGCGGCAGTTTGGCAATAGACAAGAACACACCTAGTGATGTGCAATTTGGCTTTAAAAGTAAGATAATTAAAGGTGTGATATGTAACTTTTTCGGTGGAAACTTCACCACCTCCTTGTCTCCATGGAGATGTTAATTTCACTACCTGAAATGTTTCACAGTATGGCATTAAACCTATCTTGCATTGATTATATAAATACCTTGAAAAACATTCATTCTTACAGCGGGGTCACCTTTCCACAGATCTGACCTGTAACTTGGCCTGGTGGTGTCACTGGTTTGTCTACATTGAGATAAATAAGTTTAATGTCACGGAACATTCAAGGCAATGCAATAACATGTCCATAGAGACAACCAGGTGGTGAAACCTTGACCAGATAAACTAAACTTTGTTTGCTCTTGTAAAAAAGTATGTTGTGCTATTGGGGCTAGCGACTACTATTACTTTAGCCTAGCTTTCTGTGCTAACAATAGGTAGTTTATGGAAGTACTACATAGTATGATTCCTCCGAGGTTTGCCTGTTCTGTAACTTCTACCTGAGTTGACCTTAGTGCCAGAGAGGGGGACGGTTTGCACTCACAGCAAAAGCCCCATAAATACTTCAAACGCAGGACGGGCTACAATCGCTGCTCAGCTCCTTCCTGTGTTGTTCCAGCTTTGGGAGTCTTAGGTCTCTGGTGCAGCGTATCCTTCAGATCTGACTGCTGTTTGTAGACAGAAGACCGTGGTTCCTTAGCCTCGCCGAGTCCCGACCAGGAGTCCAGGTGTGGAGCACGGCAGCTGCACGGGTCACATGGAGGTCGGGCCAAACCACATCAGCCCGGGACCTACACCGGTGGGAAATGGAGAGTAAAAATTCACTATTTTTAAAACATAGACAAAACAGTTTCATGGCAAGATTCTGAATGAACTGAATACATTTAAATTTAGTTGAAAACAGGAAACAGCCTTCATACTGAAAAAGGCCAATTAAACTCAGGATTTTACATGTTGTCAGGGATTTTATCAAATTATTGATAATATTGTGAATGACGTTTTAAAGATATGTAATATTTGAGAATTCAGTATATTATTTCTAATGAAAAAAAAAATGATCTAAATCTCAACCTCAACTAATACATTTAAAGACCCATGTTAGACCATTTCTGATAGACTGTCCAATGATCTTCTGATTATTGTTTTCAGAATTCTCCTATAAAATATCGAGAAATTGATTTTTGTCAATACTGACAAAAAAGAATATCTGAATCTTTTTTGTTCACATTATCTAAATAAAAGTGTATTTAGATCAAATAAACATATGAACGTTTTAGTTTTGTCCTATGCTCACAGCAATATCACTGTTGTACTCCTGCTCCTATTATAGGATTCCCTTTTAAAATTGATGATTAAAATCACCACGAGACAAATGACCTTTGCTTCACTGAATCGATAGCTCTGAATCATAACACGCGATGACTGTACAAACCAGGGACCACTTCACTATGTTTTATAACAGGAGGATTCAGAGGTTTACAGCTGTGTTTGGACACAGGAGAGCTGGAGCAGAGTTGTAACCGTAGTATAGTCAAATGAATTTTACTACAAAAAATAACATAAAAGCAATACACAGTATTTCTAATAAAAGATTAAAAGGCAAAAACAAGCCACATGTGAGAAAATACGCATTGGTATGAAATGGAAGTAAGTAGAACGATTCTATGGGCTCTCAAAGCTTTAGTTAAAGGCAGTTTTCATGAAACTAATCTTCTTTGTAACTTTGTAGTAAAGTAAGAAACAGCAAGATGCTCCCAATTCTCTGTAATAATGAAAATTTCTCATGACAATGAAATAGCATTGAAGTATTCTAAATATGATGAAAATCTGTGAAATAATCCTCGGATGAATTCTGATCAAGAAAACAAAAGTCACGACTGGTTTGAATGAATATCAATATGTGTTTGATTTAGTTCTCCAGAGTGCCACCCCCTCACAGAGCAGTCAGGATGGAGCACGTGTTTAGTCTGTCTTCTGCAGCCGACCCACGGCTGTTTTCATTGGCCCGGCCTTCTCCAGTCTTTCCATGAAGCCACCTTTGACTTTGGCCACTACACCCACCCACCCTCGCCCCACACACGCACACACCTCAGCCCTTTGAGGTGAGCTTTCAAAGGAGAGCGGGCGGGACAGAGGCTGGAGGCCGGAGCTGGCTGTAGCAGAATTCACAGGGCCATGCACGGGGCTGTATACACAGGAGTGAGTGTGGCCGTGAGGGACTGGAATATTGTCCCAGTGGAAATGTCTGGCCTGGGATGACTCAGACGCCAATAGTAGACCAGTAGAAGAAGAAGAGGCACAGGGCTGGGTCCCAAACAGTTTCCAGACTGTCCAAAATAAGGCTGTTAATCTGGGTCTAATGGTAACCAAATGCGAGGGAGTCTAGTATGTGCAGTGACAGACAATGGGCCTGAACTACAATGGCTGTGATGGATAATACAATACTCTCATACTCTCATACAGCAAATAATATGAGAAGATTAACTCATTTAGCAACTTTTGACGACTGAATACAGCAGCAAACATGGATGTAACGCAATCTGAAATGTGTTGAGTTAATGAGTTGATATAGCACACAGATACCAAATATTATGTCATACATGTAATGTAATCACTGGTTCTAATGCGGTTCTCCATAACTGTCAGTGGTGAAGTTCTGGGGTCATGATAAAGGAGGACAACAAGGAGGAGAGCTCATGGTCCACATGGAGACTGCAGAGATGGTGTGGCCCATTGCTGTGAGTGATAGATGCGTGAGGGGGCAAACAGGAAGCAAAACAAGACAATAAATCTGCCCCTGGGACCTTATGCAGAGTTACAATAGAAATGCATGTTGTAATCTCATGCAATATTGCCCTCTGTAAGATGATGTGCTTGTTGCTTTATAGCCAGTGAGAACCTACCTGTGCACCATAACCCAGAGGAGCAGTAACTAATTCATGAGACTGCTGCCCTCAAGTCTGGATCAGCTCCCTCATCCAATCCTATTCTGGTCAACACAGAAGCAGTACTGTATGTTACGTTAAACTATATCTACCCTTTCATGGACTTTCATCGGACTTTCCCTTCATAAAATGTACATGCAAAATACATTTCATTAACCTTCAAACTAAACCTTCAGCTTGTTTAAAACTATTTTCATGCAGGCAAATACATACACAGAATGGGAGCAAACGTTATGGTTAAAACCTGAATACACTGGTGAACAGATCTCTAACACTCTGGGAATTCAACTCCATATTTTGGTCCATTTTCCCAAGAGGCTCAGATAGAGTCAATCGCTCTGACTCTGGCACTTAAATGATCTGGTGCTGCTGGGTTCTGAAAACGAGCACACAGTTCATCTGAACACAGTGGACACAACAAAGCCTTGAACAGCCTTGTTTTCCAATGTAGTATGACAGAGTAGGCTGCAGAGCCAAGGCCTTAGGACCAGGGGCTTTCAGAGCTGCACATTTCTGCAGAGACTGCGCCTTCCCCCACTCGCCTCCGTCAGGAATCTATATTTCATAAGCGCGCTGTGGAGCTCCAGTGCCCAATTATCAGCAGATAAGGCGCAGGAAGCCCTGCAGCGCCGGCACGGCTATTTAGACGGGAGGAGGGGCAGAGCGGAGAGCGAGGCAGGCAGGGACCCAACCCCCCAGGGGCACTTCACCCTCACCCAGCGATTTCTCTCCTCCGCCGCTCTGACAGCCCCCCCACCACCACCCCCAACCCCCCCTTACCTCCGCGGCAGGGTTCAATTAGCACCAGCGGCGGATAACACCCACAGCCCGCGATGCCCCTATCTACTCACCAACAACACACATCAGTCTGACTGCGGCCAAGTTCAGGTCCACCCCGCACACACAGAGTCATGTGCGAGCAGGGCTTTGAGCGGGAGCAACCATCCTCATGACTTTCATACAACATTGAACCTAAACATAAAATGCATTGGATCAACATAAAGTATTCTGGAAACTTTGCCTTCTATGTTCTTGATCTAAAGATGCCCAACTCCAGTAATGACATTGTGATTTACCACGTGCCAATGGCCAACACAAGGCTCTTTTCCCATCTTACCTGTAGCTGTAGCATGGATAATATCCTAAGTTTGTTCAATATTTCAGACTATATTGGTGAATACTTTTCTCTCATTCTCACAGCTTTGGAGCAAGAGGCTAAAACTCACAGTGCCACATTTCCAGACCCCAGTGAAAAAAACATGTACCAACCTCCAGCGCTGAGCAAGGTTGAGCAGGGGTCAGGCACAGCTCCAGGATACAAGACAGATATCGATTGGCTGGGACAGGCCGGCAGCACCAAACACACACACACACACACACTTTCGTTCCCCTGGTCTTTTTGGACTGCCCCACTACAGTCAGGAGGCACACGGCAGCCAATAGATCAGCTCGGGGCAGGAAGCGGCCAGGGTCAAAGGGCACAGCGTCTTAAGTGTGTGTTCGATGATAAGACTAACAGCCTGCTGAAAGAAACTTTGCACCCAGGACCATTCAGGTGGTCCCGGTGGGCTCTGACTGGGCCACGAGCTACACTGACGAGCAGCTTCAGTGAAATATTGTAAAGGGTCAAATGTTTTTAAATAGCAGTTTGGCTGATAGGTCATTTGCTGTTGAAACTCTGCATTGCGGACGGTATCAGTTCATTGGTATCGGTATTATCTGGTACTGGCAGATACTCAAAACCCATGACATAACTGTTTCATGGTGTCTTTGCTCATATAACCTAAAGCAGGGTCAGAAATGTATACCCAGATACTAATCAATACCATAGTGTTGAAACTAGCTATTCATATGAGCAAGTATTGATGCTTAAAGGTCCTATATTTCTCAAATTGACTCAAGTGAGCTTTAAGCCATGTTGTAATGTTGTTACCTCATCAAAAACAGACCTGGAGTTATGTTTTGTTTCATTCACACATGTTTGAGTAACACTTTGTTATTAGTCTGTCTACATCTCCAAAGCTCAAAATGCTCTGTTCCACCTTGTGATGTCATGAAGATGTTACGTAGTTTTCAAGTTAACAGCTCCTTTCACCTTTAGTTCAGTACAGATTGACAATTCCAGGGCTTAAATTATACAAATGATTATAATGAAGGTGTAAGGAGATGAAAAACACAGTGGAGCACTTACTTACCGCATGACGTCACAAGGTGGAACAGAGTGTTTTCTGTTTGAGAGAAGAACTCATCCTAAATATGCAGGGTTTGTGTTAAACATGTGTGAAGCAAAACACAACTCCAGGTCTGTTTGTGATGAGGAAACAACATTATAGCATAGATCATTAATAAGAATTTGACTTTTCCTCAAAAGTTTTGACTGATACTAGTTTAAGACAGTTTGGGGTCCCACCGGAGGAGCTGGATGAAGTGTCTGGGTGAGGGATCTCAACACAGGTATCTTTTTATGGGCAAAGGTACATATAAATAGCATGGTTCTTCGTATATGCCTGTTTTATATTGTTTGCAAAGCTCCATTGTACAAGATCTGAGCCCCCCTCGGACTATAGGGTCTCAGCTGGAGGACGAGTGCAGCTCCACAGATCGACAGAGCTCCAGCGCACGTGCCATGTATAAAGTGTGTACATTAGTGCGCTGGTTAACTGTATGTGTGTGTGTGTGTGTGTGTGTGTGTGTGTGTGTGTGTGTGTGTGTGTATGTGTGTGAGACAAAGGGAGTGAGGGCAGTGGAGCGGAGGAGGCTGGGGCATGCTCCCAGCCACAGAAACCAGGCCAACTGCAGACCAGAGCACGCCTGGTTACAACGTGAAGTTAGATCAGATCAACTGCATAGATGTGGGGCGGTAACAGAGGCGCTCTAGATGATCTCTGTGTTTCAGTGAGTAAACTTAAGTGGAAGTTATTTTTGTTTTCATGTTGGGAGGACCTGTAGTATACTGTAAAACTAAGCCAGATACAACTGAATATACATGATAATCTAATCAGCTAATCAGCTTATCAAGACTAACCTAGTGTCACTCATGGCTTTATACATCCAGAAAAATAGTACAACTTAAAAGGAAAAACAGAACTTCAGTACAATCACAATCAAATTTGATTTGATGTAAATCTGAGGACACAGATAAATACAGTAAATCAGTTTGAGACGCCTGGCCACTGTTGCTGTTCTTATACTTTACAAAGACGTATACAGTAACAGGGCTGGGTCCGCAAAAGTTCCTATGGGTTTGACTGACAGATGCCTTAACCAATCACAGAAACGTGTGGTCCATTCAAAACAAACATAGCAGTTTACAAGTAAAATAGGAATAACACAGAAAACTGAAAAACACAGAAACTGTCAGCAGAATTAACCATTAAAGCCCTTAATGCTATAAATATGAGGTCAAATAAGTTATTCATTTAATTCCAAATAATATGAGGGTGTTTGAGAGGAGATGTCTTTCCCATTTGAGAGATGTATGTTACAAATAAGCAGCTGTGATTGGATCAACAAAATATTTGACCATTGCCTGATTTGGTGCCAGAACCTTCTGCATTCAAACAGAAAGTAAGAGGTGCTGGCTCACCAGGCTAAGTTTCCTTTTGCAGTAGATATTGGTCCAGTTAGAAGCAAATGTAGCGTGTTAGGAGGATGAACTATATGGCATGCATGAAATGTAGCACTTCATATTCATTCATTCATACTTTGTTATCAGGGCAACTACACAACTCAACTCTATGTGTTTGTCTTAGAACCATACAAAATAAGCCCCTGGATACAGCCCCAGTTTGATGTGAGAGATAAGCAGAGCGTTGGTGGAGCGCACTTCCCCTGTTGTTGACGCGGTTGTTCCAACCCGGGTTTGCCTCACATCTGGTTCCAGTTAGCTCTGAGCTCTGTGACGTGTTTCCTGTACCACTGCTGCTGCATCACAACCCACACCCAACACTACACCTCTACAGGACAAACATGCAAACTATACCTCCCCTCCTCCCCCCAACTTTAACATTTTGTGAACTTATATTATTTTTATTGAGCTTTGTTCAATCAGGATTTTATAGGGATGGGAAAACACTTCTAAACCTATAACAAGCATAGGCTTGTGATTCGCATGTTATAATAATGAGGAACCAAGCCCTACATTAATATTGGGCACTTTTATAATTTATAACAATGTTGGCATGTGGATACTGCTTGATCTGTTTTCTAAAAATACACATGTCACTATGGGGAAGTCATCCGCCCTCTGTTACAGAGGTGATTCCCTGTGTGTGGGACGGGGCAACCCCAGAGTGGAGAAATATACTGAACCTTCACTGTAACCTTTAAGCCATACCGGGGATTCTGGGTAGTGAAAGTGAGACTGAGGGGGAGAGAAACAAACAGAGAATTCAAATGAAGAGGTGGAGGAGAAACAGGAAGGAGCTTCTCGAAGGGTTTCCTGCGTCGGAGGGACTCCCAGCAACAACAAAGAGCATTCTCTGAAAACTGGAAAGTTCCACACTTTAACTTCTTTTTATAAAGGCCAAGGTTCAGATATAAAAGATCTGTGACATTTGTGTGCTATGAAATAGAACATTTACAGACACGATTCAAGAACTATTAACACACGGGGACAAACCTCCATCATCACAATTACAAACCAACTTTGGCCGTGTCACACTTACATTTTTGCCTCTAAAATTACAGAGAGTTCTGGTAAATTCATTATAATTGCCTAAATTACTACATAATTTGAATGTTTGCGATTCTAACCAAAAGCTTGCCATAGGATCCTGTGGTCTGTTTGCTGGGCTGATGCTGATGATTGCTCCCAATCAGGGGTTAGCATGAGCAAACGAGGACAAATGAAAGTTTAAGGAGGCAGTATTGATTTGTGTGGAGGTCAGGGGTAGGTCACCCGTATCAGAGAATCAACAAACCGCCGCCAGCACCCTCTGCAGCTCGGCCAATCACCCCCTGACCTGCCCAGCGTTACCATGGCGAATGACCCTCAACCACATAGACTACACAGGCTCCACACTCAGAGCAAGATCAGGAGTAGCTCCATGAGGCTGTGGACGAGACCGAGCAAGAGAAACATTCAGTGATTCAACTGTGACTAAAAAGCTGTGCACACGTTTGGTTTTGCCCCAATCATGGGTATTCAAACTACATGGGCCAAAGTCTGTTTTTGTTGGCCCTCAAGCCTCCTGCTG
>KN486444.1:42351-66308 GCA_000787095.1 Periophthalmodon schlosseri
CGCGGGGGCGGCGGGCGGTGGTGTTAACCAAGCCTCTGGCAGTGTGTTCCTATCCTGCAGCAGCCCTCAGGTTCAAACCTGTCAATATCCCAGAAGCACTGGCTCTGCTGCGGCCCGGTTAACCTCCTCACCCACAGCACCCACACAAGAGGACATGTCCCTGCCCATCTCACGCTGTCCACCCCAGCACCTCCAACCCCTGCACCAAACTGCACAGTCCAGAAAGGCCAGCACCCTGGCAGCAGAGGCCGATCACAGCAGCTGCCTGGTGTTTTTCTCTCACTAAAGTGTGGGATCATTTGGATGACGGTCACGTTAGAGAGACACCGGAGCCTGGAGCAGAGGTGATAAAGGTGCTGTCATCTCGTCATCTGTATCAATTATAAGCGGACAGGTCAGCGAGAAAACAGCTGCAAAATTTGCTCTATCCCCTCGCAAATGATCTACAGAGAGTGGTAATGTGTGTGTGTGCAGACTCAGTATAAACACAGGAGCTGCCTGAGTGTGTGAACTTCCCCCTCCCTTCTCTGTGGCGTGGTAAGGAGCGTGTGGCAGCATGTCGCCCGTTCTGTCTCGTATTGGGCCGTCCTGACCGCGAGGCACCGAGGCAGTCTGCTGGGGGTTCAGGTTTCGGCTGAGCGGCGGGACACACACCCCCTCCACCTCCGCAGGCTCCGGAGCAGGTATCAGGTTGCCAGTTCAGCGCCGACCAGGCTTGACACTGGCGGCGGCCTGTGATCTTGGAGCCAGTGAGTGTGTGAATGTGTGTGAATGTGTGTGAATGTGTGTGAATGTGTGCGTGTGTGTTTGTCTTTGAGCGTATCGGCGCTACACTGCTGTCTCCTGCAGGTATGTAGGTGTGATTTACTGAGCTGAAGCTTCCACACGCAAACGCCGACCTCTTCACCTGCTCATCTACACTCAACATATTATACAGCAGACTCATTTTGGAGATCACTGATAATGTTTCTGCCAACAACATTATCAAATTTTATTATTTATGCGTTTTTAAGTCAAAGCAAAACCAAACTTATGCTGTAGAAGTCTGCTTCAAAGTACAATATTCAAAGCAATTTTCAGTTTCAACAACAATGCAACAAAAAAGAAATGGTGACATAATGTTGGCTGCAGTAGCTCATGACTCCTTCTAGTGGTAATGTGTGATATGACATATGAGTCTAGAGATTTGGTTCGTCTTAAAACACAAATCTTTCAAAGTCTCCCTCTTGAATATTCAATCGAGCATAAAATCAGGCATTTGCAATCACAATTTTAGTTTTAATGGTGCAATAATTTCTAATACAGAATGTCTCATATCACTCGTGACCTCCACCCATGACAGGATCAGAAGTGCTGAAAATGGGCAGAGAACATGAGAAGGCCGTAGACGTGTGACAAATATGGTGTCTCTAGTTGATGAAATGCAACGAGAAAGTCCTCATTTCAATTTTCTTCAACAAAAGGTAAATAATATTGAGAATAATTGTTGAGAAATAATGTGTTACAGTAAACACTTCTAAATGGACCTCTTTAAGCTGGTTGCCATGTCAACCACCTTAAAATACCAACAAGACGATGACATCCAATGTGTATCAGCACATACACCATAATGTTTCCAATCATTTCCTTCCAACTACAAAAACTTTTATAATAATTTAATTCTAAAATGTCATACCAACACTAGGGTGACCAGATGTCCCAGTTTTGAGCCATTTGTCCCGTGTCCCAGTGGATTTATCCAAAACCAGTGATTTGTCCCAGTTTTACACAAGAAATGTCCCAGGTGTCCCTATTTTTGACCCACGTGATCCATGCCAACAGTAAAACGGGTAATATATTGTAAAAGGTTTTTGTGCAAATACAGAAAAACATGGCTAGAAGGCACTCTCATGTTTTAAACTGATTCACAAGTGAGTTGAGAATGGGCCGAGTGCTTAAGAATGTTTTTAATTACACGCTCTTTTCACAAGTTTATTATTACCAACCACCCCAACTCGGTGTGTCCCAGTTTTGAGTTTGAAAATCTGGTCACCCTAACCAATACCATGCACGCAACACTAAGTTAAGAGCTGGCTTTAAACTTCTTGCTTTAAGTTCAATGTTACACCATCCTCTGACGATTAGACACATACTTATCAGTGAAATAAAATCAAAGTATGCCTCTTCAGCACAATACTCCACACCATCTTCCCTACGCCATAGTAACTTTTGCAACACTCCATCCCGCGTTTTCCGTGAAACTGCTCTTTGTATGAAGCAGGAGGTGGAAGGCGCACCCACAGGTCAGTGGAGTAGACCCTGGATATGCACGGCCCTTGTGATGGCTCTGTCCGCAGCTCTCCGGCAAAGAACAGCGCGTTTGAATAATGCATGTGGACATCTGCCACCCCTGAATTATAGATCTGTGCCTCCCCAGCATATGGGAACAGTCCGGCAAATGCTAATGGCTAACTCCATGACAAACTAGGCGCCCCAAACACATGAGTGATAGCCAGGTAATCCATCTGATCTGTGTGAGCTGGTTTGTAAATGTATTTGTTAAAGTGAAAACAAGAGAGATTTATTAATATAACCGCAAATAGGTGACAATCCCAAGGTGCTGGAGTAGGCGGACTTGTAGATAATATTATGCAGCGTTCTATGTGCTACAACAAGTCCACCGTGTCAAAAGTGCTCCACTACACATCCCCATGCATTTCTATGTGATAATTAGCGACAACCCGAAGACGCAGTGGCTATAACGCCTTTGAGCTTTTTACATAGTCTTCCTCGTGGTGAAGTGTTTGAATATTCTATAGTCTCTCTGGTTACTAGATCAAGAGGGCCCGGACATTGCGGGGTATGGGGGGTGGTGGTGAGGCGGGTACTTCTTGCAGCCCATTGGAGCAGGAGAGGCACGGTCTTCAGGGGCTCTGCTGCTTTCGATCTCCGCTCCTCTCTCCCGGATTATCCTCTTATCGGCGCCGCAAAAGCTGAGGCTAAGAAGCGCCAGTAATTAGCCTATCTTTAATTAACGAGCTCCGCGATTCCAAAACCACCCACAGACAAGCGTATAGGCTCCCAATTGGAAAGCAGTCAGCACGGCGTGAAGAAGAGCCCGCGTAATCTTGTTTTGGTCGTTAGCGAGAGAGAACTAACGTGCAAGGAAAGGGCAAAGTTCATCTTGAAGTAGTTGGGGATTTGCACCAAGCAGAACGTCCCCTCTTGTGCACGCGCTCGGCTGCAAACGCACGGCTTTCCACACCACAGGTTTCAAAGGGAGCCTCCCACCCACTGCTGTTCCACTTTGTTGTGCAGCGTTTGTGATGTGGCGGCAGTGCATTTGTGCAGTAGTGTGTAGATTAAGAACTACAGCCAAATTAGGCTTTACTTCACTGTCGCTCGTCTCTTAAATTTCCATTTCATGAAATCTACGATGGAAAAACATGTAGGAGAATATTCTCACATCAAGCACGTCTTTGTGGTATCTGGTCGCCACTTACACAACCTTGTTACAAAATAATAGGACTACAAAATGGATGGAAAATATTGAAGGAAATTTAAATATCTACAAAGACACAAGACCTCACACATGTGACTTACATTAACAGATTGTTTAATCACAAATTCACTCTCGGTACATGTATGGATGGACCTAGCCCTAGGGACAGGGCTGTTTTTCTACCCAAGGCTGTAAACATGTTTACTTCACTACAAATGTATCCATGAGGACGCACAGGGCGTTTAACTTTTTCTTAATGCAAAACCATGTAGACTGCGGGGCACTGGAGTCTGCGTCCATAGCCCACCTCGGGTCTAGGGCTAAACGTGAACCTCAAAGCACCAGGTCAACTCATTACAGTGCTAATAAATGAGAGAGAGCCAGGGCGACTGAAGGGAGCAGGGAGAGAGGCAGAGACGTGCCCTGGCCTGGTCTCCACTGGCACCATCAAGCGGGGGGCAGCGCGGCCTCAGCATGCATACATTAGCGGTGCTTAGCCGCACTAATTGCTTCTCACTTAGACAAATCTCCTGCAAATCACGGCTGCGCCGGCAGCACTGGCCGGGCCCCCCGGGAAGGAGAGACGGCAGGCAGGCGGACGGAGCGAAAGGCGAGGGGGAGGGGAGTGGAGCGTGTGCAGGGCCAGAAGCAGGAGGAGGGAGAGAGGGGAGGAATGGGGGGGGTGGTCCCAGGAGAGAGCACAGAGCGAAGAAAGAGAGAGAGAGAGGCTCCACACTTCAGAGTAGGCCTCGCTCTGCTCCACAGCCCACAGTCCGGGCTGAGTGCCCCCGCCCCCTGCACCCCTATGAACCCCCGCAGCTCTCAAATCTCTGCTCTGCCCCTCCTCTCTCTCCTCACCAGCGCTCCTCAGAAAGTGGAGGAAAGATGAAACTCTACAAAGAGGGAGAAAAATCAATAACACAGATGGATAGCTGGATAACAGGGTCCGGCATGCTCCGGCGCTGAGGCAATCCAGAGGGTGCCCACACAACTTCCACACAGGCCAAAACAAGGCGCCGGGAAGAGGGCCGTGAGCAGCCTGAGGAAGACAGCATCACCCCTCGCTCTGAGCGCACGCTGCAGTGAATACCTAACCCACAAACTTCATAAATCAAAATCCGATCAGATCAAGCCCCTACTCAGCACAAAATATAAACAAAAACACATTCACTTGTTAGTGAGAAGAGCATGAATATGTCCTTAGTCCATTGGCTTAATCTGGGAAACACTGCAATAGTCTGATATAATAAGGGTGAAAAAACTGATCATTACACTGCACTACACTGACGATCAATACTTATGTTCTATATTATACCAGGGGCAGATACTGGGAGCTGGAGCTAACAAGTTAATTGATTAAGATAGAATTATTAACACATTTAATAAACACAAGTGGAAACAGTCCTGAATGCTTCAATTGATCAGAAGGCTGCATGCACACGCTCAGACTGCATGATGTAATATGTACCTCAATAAAGATACATATAAAACAGAACCTCAAAAGATGGCTGTTTTTAGGCTGAATAACAAAACACATTGGGATTTCATGTCAACAATGCTCTTAATATCAGAGCTGTTCCGATACCGATGTCAATACTTTGGCTTTAAGTATCTGCCGATACCCAATATCATTCGATACTAGGGCAAAGGCTGAAAATATCATTTATTTCCTTTAAACACAAACAGCGTATTTTAAAACATGATCCAAATGTGTTTTGTAACTGTGATTTATCATTTCAAGTAATTACAGAACAACTCTGAACAAATATTACGAGGTTTTGGCCTAACATTGTCCAGTATATGGTCTTATTACACCAATTAATAGATCAAAATAGTACATCAACTGACCCGATATCGACTGAACCGATATTCGATCCATCAAAATTTTCAATATCGGGACCGATATCCAACACTAGTGTCATATCGGTGCATCCCTAATCAGAGCACAAGTGATTTAGGAAGAACTCACGTCTTCAGTTTAGCAGATTGGCCCTTAGTGCCGCAGTCAGCAGGTTGTTAAGTAACTCAAAGTATCATAATACAGCATCTCATATCGGTACAGCTGGGACTCTCGCAATTCAATCGATAAATTCATTTTACTGAAAAAAAAAAAATAGCACAAGTTTAATTACTTAGATTTCCCACAATGCCCAGCACCAAACAGCAGCAACAATAGCACTATTACATATTATTATTACATATGTACGATGGTATATTCTACCCAATGGGCCAACAGCACACGTGGTAAAGCTGGGTAATGCCAAGAACCTCACAATATAATATGTATCGCAGTACAGGGTCCTCAGTACAATACAGGGCACATTCCAATACACCCACATCCCTAAAAGAGGACCTGAAAGTGTGCTAAGGTTACACCGTATAGGGTAAGGAAACACATCAAAATGTCATGTTCACAGGACCCTTCACACACAATACATTTATGAATAAGTCACTTTTGCAGCGGCCTAAGCCTTAATGCAGTGGTCAGCAGGCAGTTATGTGTACAACTCTGCAATTTAGAATAAATGAAAAGTTAAAAGTATCATTATGCAGCGTCTTATATCGATACAGATATTGCCAAGACGTCCATCACAAAATATCAATACTCTGAGTACAGCCCTACCGTACATTTGAATAAATATGTGATGTTTATTATAGTAGGCCAGTGGTGGAACATAAAAAAGTAAAAGTACTAAAGTACTGTACTTAAGTTTTAGGTATCTGTACATTACTTAAGTAAAGTAGATATTTTTTTACTTTTACTTCACTACATTTGAGAGAAGGTACCTGTACTTTATATTCTACTACATTTTTATCTGGACTGAAAAATATTTTTTACTATTGTTTGAGACTGAAAAGGTTGAGGGTTTTTTTTTTTTAGTTCATAGTTTGAGTAAACAAGAAAAAAACAAATTGATTCAATTGTTTCTACTGAACAAAATTCAGCACAAATCTTGATAAAAATCAATACATTTGAAGCCTCATAAAACCTCAAAATATGAATGGAATACTTTTACTTTTTACTCTTTAGGTATATTTTAAACGGGTACTTTAATACTTTTATTTACGTAGATTTTTTTCATGTGATACTTTTACTTGAGTATTTTTTTTGCTCCAGTATCTGTACTTTTACTTGAGTAACAAAATGGAGTACTTCTTCCACCGCTGTAGTAGGCTGTTTATTGTAGTTAAGATATTTGAAGGTGATTTGGACATTGGACTAAACAGACTCTGTTTACACAACCATCTCTAGTGCTTCTTTTGCCAACCTTCATCCATCAATTTCTCATTATGTCTCATCAGCTCATTTTAGAACGTTACACTACATTCCTGAGTAAAATGGTGTAAAATACCTGAATCCTTAGATAAGTGGTGGCGTGTATATGGGGGCAGCTTTCGTAGAGGGCCGTGGATCTGATTCATCGTTCCTCCTCTGGGTGACATCACTACAGCTGTGGAGAGGTCAAAGGGCATTACTCATTTGGATCTGCACAAACTAGTAAAGGCAGGATGCTACAGGTCAGGAATTACAATAAAATTACACAATCAGTAGAGAAAAGTGTTTTTTCCTAACTCTCATAATTCACTGTGCTATAGGCCTGTATTGGAAAATATGTATATGGATTATTTTTTCTTAACAATAATATAAAAATTGGAGAAATCCGGGGAGATCTCTGACAGCAGTAATCAGAAGAGAAGAACGCAAAGACACTAGCGCCTCCTAGAGTTTAGTAATGTTCTGATCGAGCTTAAATGAAAAAAGTGAAAAAAAAATCTTTCCCAACAGTCCTCGTTGTGTTACAGCGCCATCCAGTGCAAAGACATGTGCATCACGCTTTCACCTCAAAATAAGACGATTCACGAGGTTGTGTAGGGTCGTATTTGGCCATTACGCACAGACAGACCAAAGGGAACGTAGCCCACACGCTTCATCTGATTAAAGGACAAACCACACAGTAAATAAATAAGACCATTTTACAGACTTAAGGCGCTGCGCTGCATCTACAGTTGGTCAAATATAAAGACAAAATGCAAAGAAAAAAAGCACGTGACCTATTTTCTACCATTAAATGTCGCTTTGATGCATAATTTCATTTGCGGCATTTGTTTCACTGTTAGATTTGATTTAAATTACTTGTTTTTAGAAGAACATTTACTTACCGAGAGGAGGCCAAAGTTTTAGACTGCTCTTCTGCACGTGTTGGCGGGTTAGTGCCTTTTACAGTCGGCCTAGCGCCTCCAGACCACATCCAAGGCCCTTCACCGATGTGTCCGAAAGGGGGCGCTAGACTAGTCAGACTGCACAGTCCTAAAACAGTAAAAAGGTTTATTTATTACTGAAATAGAAATATATTTGAAACACAACTCTTTTAGAGCGTTTGTTTTTCGTATAGCGACATTTCAACTGAATTTACCTCATTAATGTTAGATTGTTTGCAGAAATACGAATGGACATGTACTGGAGGGTTTCTGCCCTTCTGCAAAAAGGTTTTAGGTTCAATCCTCGATCTGCTGACTGCATTTTCTATGAGAAGATTACTTAGTGACAGATTAAATCCACTCACATAACCAGCTAAACTTTGCATGTTCTATAGATGTACAATTTATATATATTTTAAAAACACTTTTCCCTTTGTATTTTTGAAGAAGAGTTATACTTGGAAGATTATTTAAGGTAATGTGTTTAGTTCCATTTTGAGCATTAACATTTTAACTATAAAGTCATTATAAGAAGTAAGTGTTTTGCTCCATCAGCTCAGCTTGACTAGACTGTGCTCTGTGATGTTTCTGCTGGTGAATGTTTGAACGTGAGATTTTTGGTTGAAAAGACGTAGATGTATAGTCTATTTTTTCTTTGCACTCGTGATTATCCACTTTGCTTTATGAAACTGCAGGGACATAGGAAACATCTGGCCCCAGCGTGTTTGCTAACGGTCCACACAGTCACTGCAAACACAGCCTCATCAGTGTTGACAATGCACAGCTGCTCAAGAGCACTGAGCAAACTGCAGCTGCACAGCCACCAGCTCGGAAATATGCAAAACCTATCTACGGGTTTAAAAAAAAGAGGAGAAGAAATGCTACAATGAAAACCCCAAACATTTCAGAAGAATCAAAAGTCCTACAAATGGCGTTCATAACAAAAAAGTCTGCTGTCTAAAGTAAAAATGCATTTCACACGTTTTAGTTTGTTGTCAGTATCTCTGCATTTGATGTTGAAAGTTGAGGGTTTGATTCCTTAAGACAGTTTATTGCCTTGCTATATTTTACCAATAGGAGAGCTAAATGCCATGTACATTTTTTAAAAAAACATGCAGGGAGTAGTGACGGTGGAGAAACTTAAAGCAGAATAAAACAAGCATAATGTGATGTGCCTGTAAGATTGTGTTGTTCTCGGGCTGTGGTCAGCTACAGAAATTCTTGGTTGAATATAAAAACATGCTCTGTGTGTCAGTTAATCGACTAAAAGGGAGAAAGTCATTGGCAAAAGATCTAAAATATATATATATCTCTATGATCTGACCACATTCTTCTCCCCAAACGCTCTAACAAGACTAGTAATATGTATAGAAAAGTTCTATTTAAAAAGGCAGTATTCACAGTTCATTCCCACATCTCCAGGTAACTCACTCCTGCCCCTCTCCGTTCTGCTCCTTCTGCTGCTGTCAATATAAATCCTTCATAATCCAATAAAATAATTAGTCTATTTAACACAAAATTTGGAGAAGACACCACTGACCGATTCATAACTGACTAAATGCCTCTCGTGTTTTCTTGTTTTGGTGAAATTTGGTGATGGATAAACGCTCTCTGACTCTCTGTGCTGACAGGGGCAGATCTGTTCAGGTTAATGATCCAAACTAATTCTATTCTTATCTACACATGGCAACATTTAGCACTTAGGTATTGCACTGGGGCCCATACACAAATATTATAAAGCGTTGCTTCTCTGTAGTGCTCCCAGCGAGAGCAATAACCTTTCTAAACCAATATGAATGCGGGATCACATATTTGCCAAAGTTAATTAGTTTTCTGCTAATGATTGGATTATATGAGCAGCAGCGATGAGGAGCACTTAGCCAAATTAAACAAAGTGGCTCCAGGCTGGAAAGTATAAATGAGTCTCTTCCTTTTGCACACTGTATTATACACTGTAGTCGTGGTTTAATTACTTTAATTATAACAGTATTCTCTATATTCTTTAACAAAAATGTAAAAAAACAACAACAAACCTTATACTGGGGGCTTTTATGATGCAATGAACTGTAATGGCACAAGTTATGAGACAATTCAACATTTCAGTGCTTAAAGGCGCGTTTTGGGTTAAACGAGCTGCCACCTGCTCGTCTCTATGGAGATATTAATGCTTTGCCTGGAATGTTCCACAGTATGATGTTGAACTTGTGGATCTGGAAGGTGTTTTTATTGCCAAAAAATCCCTTGTAAGGAGATGGATATAGTCAGTGCCATACTGTGAAATATTCCAGGCAAAGCATTTAAATCTCCATGGAAACAAGCAGGTGGCAGACCCTCCATCAGAAAAGCTATCTACGTCAAACTGGATAAGATAAGAGACGTTTTATTCGTCTCACAATGGGCAAATTCAAGTGTTGCAATGCAAAGCTCAAGAACAGCAAGAAAATAAAACTTAAGATAAAAAAAGATAAATAACTTTTAACTTGGCTATTCAATTCTGATGGCTATAGCTTGTCCAAAATCGCAGCTCTTGTGGGGAGTTCTCAGATTTCAGTGCTCTTAAAGTTGCATATACACTTTAAAAGATGTGGTGGTGTTGATTCCTGTGGCCTATGCGCCTCCTTCTCCACTAGAGGGCTCCATGCACCATAGACGCTTCATTAAAAACAGATGTGTTGGCGAGGTCACGGCTCTCCCTGAAGGGGGCGGTCTTGTCAAGTGTTGTCAAGTCTCTAAAAACCTCAGAAGGGAGAAAAGGCATCCTCTGCTCCTCTCGCAGCACACAACACACACACACACACAACACACACATGCGCGCGCGCACCAAACCACACGCATTAACTCCAAACCAAAAATGTGTTTTCAAATGGGACAAAATGTTTCCAAACTCAGATTTGAATGTTAGCAGCAAAATGAATAAAATAAATGAAGCAGGCGGCGGCAGTAAAACAGTTGAAGTGTGGTCCCTTGGTGCGGTCCCTTCGTGTGGTACTGCGTTGTCTTTGTTCTAACCAGAGCATATGCCACAAGCCTGGACTGCTTTTCCTCAACAGCTGCTAAACCCATTAAACGTGCAGCCAGCCACCGGAGTGGAGGGTTACTCAGAGGGGAGAGAGGGGAGAGAGGGGAGGGGGCAAGAAGGGAGAGAGGGAAGGGGGCGAGAGGCTGCTCTGCTCCCCACACACACCAGGGGGCGCCTCACGGAAATATCTAACATAAACACTGATTTAAAGGGCTGAACGTTTCGGGTGATGTAAAAGATAGGCTCCTGGACTTTTGGAATTATGGTTTTGGGAGGTTCACAACACAACAGGCTAGATACATCTTAGAAAATTACATTCTGTGTGCATTTTGGTGTTAAATTGAATTTGTGGGGAGTCTGGTCCTGGTCATTACAGTGTTCTGCATCATTAAACTTGACAACATCAAAGCAAGACGTAAACCGTAGTGTTTGAGGGAATAAAGACTATAGCATCTACGACTGTGATAACTGCCGAGAACAAACAAGAAGATGGTAATGTGATATAAACAGGCCTATCTTAAATAAAAAAGCCTACTAAGAAAACATTTGATTTGTAAGATTTCAAACAGCACTTGGATTTGTGTGCACTTATTTTGAAACATAGTTGCCTGTGTGTTCAGTGTACGAGGGAGTTTGTAATGAAAAAGGAGGAACTGAAACTGGCCCTGCAGAGAGTATGGCAACATGAGGTCAAACGAGTGCAAAAGACCAGGAAACCACTGGATATAATAAGAAAAATATCTGCTCATAACTCACTGGTACAATTGCGAGCTTTGTACTGTGGATAGTGTTTTTCCAATATTTGAACTATCACACACAAAAACTTCAGTTGAGCTGTGTGAGTGAGAATTTCATCTCACTTGTGAGTCTTTAAATGTTTTCTTTCAGACTTAAAGGTACACTATGGAACTTTTCTGAGGTCTGTCATGATAAATACTATACTGACTTATCATTCAGTAAATGACAGATGGGACAAGCATTTTTGGGGGTCAATATTCATTTTGGGCACTTTTTCTTTGTACCAGTGGTGTTGTTATTTTTCTCTTCTACGATGAGATTTGAGCTGTAGAGGGGTGAATTATGAACTTCTATCTTCATTATATACACAAACTAACTACTTAAGTGTTGTATTCTGTTATTTATTTATTGCAGCACCTATTTTTAACAATATTGTACATTTAAAATACTTTTTGGGGGGATAATTCTGCTTTATGGTTTGGTTTCAATATATTTACTATATATTTTAATATTTACTACCGCAATATATTGCCCTTCAAAATTTGTTATCGCGACAGGCCTAGGGTCTGTCACCTGCTTGTCTCCGCGGCGATGTTATCCGTGTGCCTGAAATGTTCTCGTACGGCGTCACATTTTTCAAATTAAACCAGGCGATGCCACAAGGCCAAGTTACAGCTCAGACGTGTGGAAGGAAAGGTACGGTATTTTTAGCAATAAAAAAGCAATAACATCCCCCTGTAGACAAGGTGGTGATGGACCCCCATGAGAAAAGTTACACAGTGCAGCTTTAATTGAAAATATTGAGCCATCACATTTATAATACATTTCAGTGTTTACGGGCTCTTGCTTTCTCATAACCTGTATCTGTCCCAGTTCTGTGGCCCTGTAGTGATTTTCCTTGGATTTCCCCCATGCCTCATGTTGTGGGGGCAGGATGTGTCTATAACCCGCTCTGAGCTACGCATCCAGGGATTAGCCTGAGCCCAGATGAGCAGCCCACAGCCAGTGCAAATCAGGTTTAAACCAAGCCATAATCACTGCCCACAAACAACCAGTCACTCTGATCCGGACTTTATTTGAAGGCGGCGGGTTGAGAATGTGGGACTTACAGTTTGAAGAAATATGATTCAAAATGTAACGTAATAAGATGTGCGTGTATTAATGATGCTAGCAAAGTGGATTAGCAGCTGAAGTGTGAGAAGAGCAGCCGGCCTCCCACTGACGGTTTTCAGGTCAAACTCTGCTAAGCCTCACATCTCCACATCTGCACACACAGATGTTCAAGTCACTTAAGACGAGCCAACAGGAGCCTTTTACAGCATCTCTATGTCGGCCTATTCTTTAAGTGCATAGGACAGTTTCTCATGTTCTTATAATAATCTGGCTACTTTGGTGGGATAGTATCTGTGGTAAATATTTATCTCAGTCAAGTGATTCGTTTGTGAAGAAGTAGCACTTCTCTGTTCTTTTTGTATGTCATCAATACACAAAATTCCATCCCAAATCCAGGGACAATTTAGTGCAAGGAACATGATTTTCCGACAGTTTTAACGTTCATTTATAAAGGTGTTGTCATTTAAATTCATCTGTCAAATTTAAGCGAGTGTTGGCCCTTGTTTACAGTATTGTTTACAGTATTGTTGCCCAGTAACAGTCACAGTGGACTTTCCTCAATACGTCACATCTGCTGCCCACGTCTAACCAGGAAGTAAAATAAACTTCACCAAAATGCTCAAACTAGAAAAACAATCTATATTTTAGTAAAATATGATATCAATCTGAACTTCATTTTAGTGAAAAGTCTTATTTAACCTGTGAACACTTCAACTTAAGCCTGAGCCAATAGTCCAGCAGATCCCTGGTCACGTGACCATAGATACATTATCGTTGAGTATTTGAACAGTGCAGCTTGTACTATTTACTGAAGGGTTTAGACCAGGACAGCATTTGGTTGCAGTACATTGAAAAAGCATTGCATTCATTCCTGCACAGCACAGACCAATTGTTAAAGCGTTTTCTGCATATTTGGCTGCTATCACTTGAGTGTTCTTGTGCAATGAACCAATACAAACGTCCCAATGTGAAATACCTCTGTAATAAGTTAAACTTTAGCATGTAGTTTGTCTCTATTACTATTCACAGAGTCATAGATAGACACAGTGTATGTGAACGTAACGTTTTTGCCATTTTGCAGCAAGTATCGGCTGCCAATATGATGTCAGGCTCACAGACACGCACCTGCGTGGGCACAGTTTGAAGCTGTTCCTCATTGGTCCAGACTCCGCCCCTCTTGGCTCCTCTCTACCCCTGCCCCCGCTCTCCCCCCTCTCCCCCCTTTGCTCCTCTAGGCTCTGCCCAGTTTAGCAAATCATTTGGACTGTTTCTGTAAGTGGAGATGAGGTGTTTAGTGCCACTTTAAATAACCTTAGTTCATAGGTAGACATGAGCAGGAAAATGTCTTCTGACCTATTTGACCTTTGACTCTGTCCAATGACCTGTGTCTCTAGAGGGCAGTCTTTCAGAAATAGTGGACAGTGGCAGAGCAGCCTCTTGGGATAGAGAGCTTAAGCCAGAGTCAAGGTCAGGAGTATTTTGTTTTAAATATTTTGAACGTTCTAGAGCATAATTTACAGAAGATATATTTGTGTTGACGTTAGAGCAGAGCCGGTAGCACCAGCCCAAGCATAAACCACAGCTGTAGTTGTGGTGTATTGACAGTGAATAGGGATCCGCGCAGCAGCTGTTTGACCTGAGATAAATGTCCTCTGTGTGATAACCGCGTGCTTTTAAACATCTTGTTCAGGCGCGCGGAGGTGGGTTTGCCGCTTACAGTCCCCTCCATAAACTCAGCCACAAGATTAATTACAGTGTGAAGGTGAGAGGGAAACAAAGGCCCATCCATCTGTGTTGGGCCGAGTGGACGGCCCCCGGCACAGCACAGGACGCTACGGCAACACCATCTATCACCGTGGCAACCATTACAGAGGCACAAGGTCAGCGGCTCGCCCCGCGTCCGAGGTCCTGCTGCACCTCTGTGTCCTGGGACATCTCCTCAGACCACCCCCACAGGGTCCAGCTAAACAGGGCTAGCTAACCAGGGTTCAGTTAACCAGAGTTGAGCTAACCAGGGTTCAGCTAACAAGGCTTCAGCTAACCAGGGTTCAGCTAACCAAGGTTCAATTAACCAGGGTTCAATTAACCAGGGTTCAGCTAACCAGACTTCAGCTAACTAGGGTTCAATTAACTAGGGTTCAATTAACTAGGGTTCAATTAACCAGGGTTCAGTTAACCAGGGCTAGCTAACCAAGCTTCAGTTAACCAGAGTTGAGCTAACCAGGGTTCAGCTAACAAGGCTTCAGCTAACCAGGGTCCAGCTAACCAGGGTTCAATTAACCAGGGCTCAGTTAACCAGGGTTCAGCTAACCAGGATTCAGCTAACCAGGATTCAGCTAACCAGGCTTCAGCTAACCAGGATTCAGCTAACCAGGCTTCAGCTAACCAGGGTTCAGCTAACCAGGGATTAAGTAACCAGGGTTCAGCTAACCAGGCTTCAGCTAACCAGGATTCAGCTAACCAGGATTCAGCTAACCAGGCTTCAGCTAACCAGGGTTCAGCTAACCAGGCTTCAGCTAACCAGGGTTCAGTTAACCAGGGCAGCGTCATTATTTTAAACATTTAAAGACACTCTTTAGAAAGACTTTAGTGCTTTGCCATTTCATTTTACATTATTGGATATTATGTATTTATATTTCAATTTGTATTAATATTAAAATGTATCCTTTCTCTGTAGAAAACCTTTGTGATTTTTATCTATGAAAGCACACAATAATAATAATGATCCTCTGTGACCCCTTCAGTGACCCTACCTCGTGATGGAATGCGGATTGCGTCAGATTAATCACAACAAAATGTAAAAATTGTGTTCATATGGACGAACATGTTTTTATAAAGGCAGAGACACTAATACTGCATACGCTCTCCGCACATATCTGTATTAATGTCCATGGGTTTCTGTTTTCAGAGTGGCATTTTCAAGACTTTTCACCATTCATAATATTTTGTTTTGAACTGTTAATTACCATGGCAACGGTGCAACTCTTTTCCTCCCTCTGAAACCCATTGATAGGTTGGTTTCCATGCAAATACTTAGTCTGTTTTTATGGTTGTCTGGCATAAAGTTCAAAGTCTTCTCTGTTGAGTGCTGGCATTATTCCCAAAATGCATCATTGTTGTCAGCTGAAAATCAGGAACGAATGAAACCCATGAATAACAAAACATGATCTTCAATTTTCAAGAACTGTGAATTGATCCAAGACGTTTCTTATGCCCCTGCCCTCCGTCTTAAAGGGCCCACATTATGCTATTTTCTTTATAATTTGCTCGTCAAAAACAGACCTGGAGTTGTGTTTTGTTTCATTCACACATGTTTACCACACAAATCCTGCATAATTAGGCTGTGTTCTTCTCTCAAACAGAAAACACCCTGTTACAGCAGCCTGTTGTACTGTTCATCCTCACTAACCTCAGTACGAACAGAAGTGCTCTGTCCCTGTTCTGTATTTGCAGTGAGTCCTCTGACAGTCCCACGAGTCCTGTCCCACACTGATGGTGCAGAGGACACGAGGCTCACCCGCTGTGATGTGTGTCCAAAGGGGCTGCTCTCATAGACGGAGGGTGATGCTCCTCTCAACGGGACCCTGCACTGAGCCGCGCTGCCGCTGGGACTGGGGCAAAGGGCTAAATGAGACGGCATACGTTTAATTTAAGAGATTCTTTTTTCAGACAGACCGTGGTTTCGTTGGTTTTCATACCAGTTCACTAGTGGTCTTCCTCAGAGTGGTCACGTGATGTTTAAACCGGGACGAGGGGGCCTTTTTACTCTCACACACCTGGAATACTGTCCTGAAGAGGTTGGACTGTAGGTGGCGCTGTGGTCCTGCCTCCGCTGGTAGGAAGACACTCTGAGGAAGATCACCAAGTGTTAAATGTAGTGATATTGATTCAAAAATGATATATATTTTGGTCAACAGTTGCAATAAGAATCAATTTCTTAAATTTTCTTTAAAAATTTGTGTATTTATTTTGTTTGCTCAAAGCTGAAGTTTGGACTTGAAAACTTTAGTCAGGATGTTACCACGAACACAGTAAAAATAACCTCTCAAATCATGTGAAAAGTACTTTTTACTTTTCAGTCCAGTTAAAAATGTAGTGGAGTAGAAAGTACAGATACCTGCTCTCAAATGTGGTGAAGTAAAAGTTAAAAGTATCCACTGTAAAATTGACTTAAGTTAAGTTCAGATACCTAAAAATTCTACTTAAGTACAGTACTTTAATCATCACAATCATATGTATATTTATGTTTACACCAAAAGGGACTCCACCTTAAGATCTTGACTGAATTTATCTTCAACAAAAACATAAGTACAAGTGCACTGAACTTTTGATGGAGTTAGGAGCGATCCCTCCATCCTCGAGTAGAGTTACTGGTTGGTTTTACGGCTCACAGAGGAGACTGTGGAGAGTCATTTAATACAGGCCTGATCCATATCAGACATGACTGCGCTCTGCTCACAAAACTGGGTCACGACGCGGCCAGAGCCCACATCCCCACATCCGCCTCGCTGCTCTGAGGCTCTGAGGCTCTGAGGCTCTGAGACTCTGAGGCTCTGAGGCTCTGAGGCTGATCTACAGAAACTACTTTGGCCTGACTCTCAATTATACACCACCAGTCAAAGGTTTGGACACACCCTCTCATTCAGTGTTTTTTTTTCTTTATTTTTACTACTTTATACATTTTACATACATACGGAAGACGTGACATATATGAAGCATGGAATTATGTAGCAAAGAAAAAAGTTAAATAACTACTAAATAAAAAAATTTAAAAAATCAAATCCTCAAAGTAGCCACCGTATTTAGAATGATTTAACTTATTTTCTTTACTACATAGTTCCATATATCTTGCTTCATATATTTGATGTCTTCCGTATGTATATATGTTTACTACTTTCTACATTTTAAAGAAAAATAAATAAAACCTTGATGAAGAGGATGTGTCCAGACCTTTGGCTGGCAGTGTGTGTCTGCAGTCTCAGTTGTATTTGCACAGTTTTCTATTGTGCACTTGGGCGTATTGGATGCCTTCTTAGGACGTCTTTTTTGGAATTATAAAAACATTATTCAGTCTACAGGAATTTGGCAGGCGGCTGGTGTTGTGACTGGTCAGAGGTGGTGGTGGGAATGTGAGGTACACATTTAAACGCCCAATAAAATGTTACAAAAATGAAATATAAACTCTAAACAGGAATTTGAACACAGATTGTGGTTCGTCAAAAGAGACAATATCCCTGAACCGACAGTGGAGAACATTTTGGAAAGTCCCAGCAGCCGCTCCTTCTTTTTCAAGTTTGGGATTCATTAGTTTGGTTTATTAAAGACGAGCAGATTTGTAAACACGGCCTCGAATGCATCTCATTTAGAGTTATATAAAACACGTCTCGCAGGTGTTAAGACTAAGCCCGTACAAGCACCAGATCCACCAGTCGACTGAAGAAAAGATCAGATACAACATTCAGACGGTGCTGAGAGGCTGCGCTGACAGGACACTTCTGAGTCTCTGCAGACTCATCTCAAGATTCACTTTTCACAGGATCGAAAAGAGCTAAAATGTCAAGACTGTGTTCCCACAACAGTGTCCAGACCAAAAAGAGGGAGGAGAAGAACGGAGGGAGGAGAGAGAGGGGGGCGACAAGAGAGAGGATGAAAGAGAGATGGAGAGAGAGTAGAGAGAGTGGAGTAGAGAGAGAGAAAAGGGGGTTGGAGAGATGGAGGGGGAAAATGAGAGAAGGGAATTATGAGAGAGAGAGAGAGAGAGAGAGAGAGAGAGAGAGGGGGGGGGGGGGGAGGGGGGGGGGGAACAAAGAGGCGGGGGGGGGGGGAGGAGAGGGGGGGGGGGGGGGATGATGAGAGAGCGAAAATGAGAGAGAGGGAGAGGGAGAGAGAGAGAATGAGTAATGTAATGGGAATGAGAGAAAGTAAAAAAGAGGGTGGATAGACAGAAAGTGAGAGAGTGGGAAAGAGAAAGAGAGAGAGAGAAAAAATGAAAGGTCATGGGAATGAGAGAAAAGAGGAGAATTAGAAGGTAAGTGAGAAAGTGGGAGAGAAGGGGGAGAGAGAGAGAGTGGAAGAGAGAGAGAGAAAGAGAGAGGGGGAGAGGAAGACAGAGAGAGAGAGGAAGAGAGAGAAAGAGAGGGGGGAAGAAGGCGGAGAGAGGGGAGAGAGAGAGGCAGAGAGAGGGAGAGTGAATGAGAGAGAATGAGGTAATGGGAATGAGAGAAAGTAAAAAGAGGGGGATTATAGAGTAAGTGAGAAAGTGGGAGAGATAGATAGATAGATAAAGAGAGCGAGAGGAGAGAGATACATAGAGCGGAGAAGCAGAGTGAGTGTGTGTGTGGGACAGTGGGCCTCGTACCCGCGCAGGCCCCAGTGCTGCCTCCTGTGCCAGCTGCATGTTTTACGACTCACATTAAAGAGGAGCCACAGAGTCTGGAGAGTCTGTATTGTCCTGTATCAAAAGGAACAACCTGGTGCTGCAGGACAAAAGGTTCAGTGAAGTGTTCTCTGAGGAAACATTTAAATTCATCTGGAGATAACTGATGAATGTGTAATTAAACTAATAATAATAAAAGGTCTGTGAATGTTGCAGGGTTAGAAGAGGCAATGTGAGAGTCTGATGTGTTATATAATATGTTGACGGTGCGGTTCCAGCTCCCACAGGTGTCGTTGCGTCCTTGGGCAAGACACTTAACCCACCTCGCCCTATATGAAAATGTGACCATGACACGTATGAATGAATATTTCACTGACAAATGCAAAATACAATAAACCAACAAATTCAATAAATGAACCAAAAGGTGTGACAGTGGCTCTGTTCACATGGACACGAAAATCTGATTAGAATCTCATTTCTGGACCTGTAAGATTGTTATAAAGGACGTGCAAATAGCGAAATCTGACCATGTCCAGAAATAAATCAGATTATTTTGCTGTTTACATGTCATTTTAATAGTGTTTTAACTCCTAAAATCTGATAAGAATCTGATTTTGATCGCGCATCTAACCGCAGTGACTCGGGCTTTGAACACCTCGTTGAAACTGAATGCTGTTGTGTCCATAAATATTCAGAGCTAAAATGCGTGTGCGGGCCTGCAGAGATGGCACTCATTATCTGTATTTATATGTAAACAAATTCCTCCAGCTGTGATTCATTTTAGGTTCTACATAACCAAGCGCTCAATATTGTTTCACGTTGTAGTGTAATGTTAAGGAAGAGATGGAAATGGCACAAAGTGGATTCAAAGCAGAGACCCTCTAGTTGTTTTTATCCTAATTTTATTCTGTGTCTGGTTTTGAGGTTTGGCTGCTGTCCAAAGTGAACTCCAGAGTTATTAGGCCCCATTCCCCTGACAAAAAATAGCATTCTAAAATAAATTCACTTTGACCCAATGGCTTTTAAAAAGTACAAGGGAAAAAACTGAACATGAAAATATTGCAAACGGGGATAGAGCTGTAACTATCTAGTGTTTACTGCCTCCAGATTTTTGCAGTTTTACTTGAGAAAGAACAATAGCATTCCATCTGAGAGCACTAATGCGTCACTGTGCATCACTTTGGCACGCTTTGGCACGCGGGCCGAGCGGAGCGAAAACAGGACATGAATCTCCCTATCTGTAACCTGCTGCTCCACCAACATACCGCTATTGAGACGAGAACGAGAGTGAATTTTCCGAGACTACGTATCCCTGTGTGTCCGCCCGAGGGGAACACACCGCCGCATATGAGCCGGATTTGAACTGACACGAGTCACAGTCGCTTCATCCCTGGTTCGGAGGAAGGAGAGGAGGAAGAGGAGGAGGAGGAGGTGGATAGATAAATTATTCAAGCCAGCCAGCCCCGGCTCTCTGTGCGCCCTGACGTCTTCTTGTTGTGTCTTATGAGGATATGGCAACAACAACACGACACGGCGCGTACCTCTCCAAAGTCACGTGACAGCCCCGGGATAGGAAGCGAGATTTTTCCGGGGACAGGGCCATCATTTCAGAGAATAATAGCTCCTACACGGAATGACAGGCCTCTCAGCAGCGGCAGAGCACACCATCACACAGAGATTGCAGGTCTATCACTCCCCACACGCCGCAGAAGATGACAGCCCGCGCGCACTGATGGCACAGCGGAGAGGAGCAGAGAATAGGGCCGAGTGGAGGTGTTTCTAGTTGTGGCTTAGTCCGGCTTTGATGTTGTTACAGCGAAGCGGGGTTTGGAGATTCACTGCCTGCTGCCTGAAGATCTGTTTGTACAAAGATGGAAAATAACAGCGGAGTTTTGGCGAGGAGGGCAACATATTTGATTTCTCCTTGCAATTGTATTAGGCCTACACAATAGAGCTATTAGTCATTTACTATTACTGCATCTAAGAATACTAACAGATGATGGTCCCTTTAGACATTTGAATTAACAATTGAAAAGTGAAACTATTATTTTATACAATGTTTAGTACAAAGCATTTTATAGGCTTAATTGTATTCAAAATGATCCTGCAGCGGAGTATTAAAAGGCCTTTGTTTTATCCCCGTGTGAACATAGTCTATTGTATGTGCGAATGAGCAGAGCGTAATAGGATGTTTACTCTGATACTGGATTATTGCGTTGCAGCTGCTGAGGATTTTGAGTCTGTAAACACAAGACGCAAACCAAATCAGGAAAGACGACATATCTGCGTGTTGTGGTGTAACTTAGTTTATTTTAATTCCACAAATTTTTCAAAAAAATTACAAAATACTCAAATGGAGAACACAGGACTCACAATTTTTCTTATTATTTCTACTTTTTGTTTACATTGTGTCATCCCATGGCGACTACTCATATGTACAATAAGCTTCAAGATACCAGTATATATATAAATCTTAGCAGTCAGAATTGTACATTCTGCTATTGCCGCTTTGAAACAAGAAGCTAAACCATTGACAACACTTAACATCGAAGGGCTTTTGGAGACACAAAAGTCAAAATGCGAGGAAGATGAGGAGAGATGGCCAGACAGAGGAACTTGAAGACTTTTTGGATTGATAAAAAAATAAAATTAAAAAAGGCTAAAAATCTTTCAAAGCAAATGTATAGTGCTCCAAAGGGAAGATATGGTCACTTCTTCATTTGGTTTAAAATAATAAAAAAGAGCCACAGTTTTCTAAAAATGTCCATGACAGGCAAAAACAGTCTTAGTGCATGAACAAACGTCATGGCTACAGATAAAATGTGCACTGTATGACGACAACACTACTCGTAACAGTCAAGTGGCACACGGACGCGCCCTCCCATCACAGAACAGGGCTGCGAGGATCCCGAAGGAAACCAAGGCAAATGATAGTGACAAACACACAAGCACATGTAGTCGTTTTGACCCCAGTATGTCCTGTAGGGGCCACAGCCGCCCCCCTCCTGCTAGTGTCACAGTGAACGTTGTACAGTTGAGAGGGGGCATACGATTGAAATGAGACATAGCCATTCATCCATGTTTAAACAATCCTTAAAACAGGCTCCTTGCGTAGCGGAGGATAAAAACAGGTCCAGATTTCTATAAACAATATCTGTTTAGATGAATATTTAAAATTATTAAAATCTCGGTAAAGAAAAAAAGTGAAAGAAGTACTCTTTTGTCAAACACTGATAAAATGTTCAATTATGTCGATCCCAAGCAGAATATTCAGTGCAAACTTTTAAAATGGCTTCGGTGTGCGAGCCAAGGCGACTCCTGGGTCGCCTCTTCAAGTGTTTAAATGAGTAACACGTTGGGTAAAAGCAGGAGGTGCATGAGAAGGGCGAGATGGGACAGTTTTACAAAGTGGGACTAACTAACACAGTGAAGTCTGCTGCTCAGAAACTGCTCGTATAATGCCATGGTGCTCCCCTCTGAAACAAAGGGATAATGCTTCAAAAACAAGTATCAGAAACGACCGAGTTTGGAGTCCACACCTAGGAATAATAATAATTATAATAATTATATGTTTATATATACTATTTACAGACTCAAAAACGCCATGCGGTAGCTTTTCTTAAAATTATGAAAAACCTCCAACGATGTATTAAAATAAATGTTGAATTTAAGATAGCACTTTTTCCAACCTAATCGGTCTTTTTTGTTGATAAGCACAGTGTCTTGTTCTAGCACCTAATAAAAATAAAAAACTAATAAGTTGGGAAGCTTGTCATGCAGGTGTTGAGGACGTTGTCACTACTGGCTACCAAAGAAAGTCTTGGAAAATCATAGTAAAAAAAAGTTCTGGGTTGAACAAAAAAAAGTTGTCAGATGATCCACTTGGTCTTTTCTGTTTGAAGAAACTGTTCAGTAACAACTTCCTGTGTCCTGCACCTGTCCACGCCTCCCACAAGAGGGCTACAGCTGTTTGTCGCTCTCCTTCTTTAGCCGACTGGAACAAAAACAAGAAAAGAAAAGAAATTAGTCAACCAGACCAGACTGACTTTGCTATGCTTAATAATATCTAAAGCAATTGTCCCTTAGAACTGCACCTTATCCACAGATTAGTCAAATTTAGACCTGATATAGTCTGGGTTTAGATCTGGTAATACTTGGAAAGCCAACTTTTATCTTTGGTGGTAAGAGCCAATGATATAGGGCTAAGGAATGGTGCAAATAGTATCCTGGATAAAAAAAATCGAGTCAGAATAAGCCATCTGTTTCTATAAATAGTAGTGTAATAACAATATATAACCAAAATGTTGATATAAAAAGTTGTAACGTGTGATAAACTAAAGGTCTGACATGTGTTTGAAAAGAGCACTTGAGTGATACCTGTAGTAGTCCTCCTGTCCGGGCAGAGGGCCTCCGTGCATGTGATGGTGCCCGTGGAGCCACTGCTGCTCCATGGCTAACCGCTGAAGCTCGGCTGACTGGGCGTGCATGGCCTGCAGCTGGTGGGCCGCTGACATGGGAGGGGGCAGGCCACCGGGCAGGTCCCGAGGGTAAGGCGTACCTGGAAGAGTCCGAGTGTCAGAGAGGACTGCGTGGAGTGGGGGCAGAATTAAAGTTGGTGCATCTATCCACATATATTGAAGCTGATCATTTGTTTGACCCAAAATCTGCATTTTGACCAATTCATGGGTTTCGACTTCCTGTTAGATGCACCATTTTGCCATCCAATAAAATATAATATTTGGTTTGAAATTGTTAATCACTATGGTGACTGATTTTTTATCATTCTGAAAACCCAACGCTAGGCATTTAACCATCTGTTACATTTACAGAGTCAGCAGTGTCACTTGTGTTGATGTTTAGTTGGAAACTCACCGAAGACGGGGTGTCGCAGCATCTCGTGTTCGTGCGGTGGTTGTCCGAGGAGGGGGTTGGGGATGGCTCCGGGAGGGTACGGGAAGCGCGCCAGATGAGGCCCAGCTGCCAGAGGGTCCACGGCCAGCGGATGGGCCCCCCAGCCCGCAGGGCACACA
>KN486445.1:0-30420 GCA_000787095.1 Periophthalmodon schlosseri
TGAGCACAACTATATATATAGTCTGATCCCAGCCCCATGCAGTAAAAACACTACAAAACCAAATACATGCAACAATAATAAAAAGGCAAAGGTGAGATAAATTAAAAGCTAGAATTTAAAAACACCATCCCGTTTGCACCAGCTGATATAAACTCTTTTTAAATAAACGGTCTTTGCCCTTAGTTCAACAATTTCATGAAAATTAAAATGCCCAATGTGCTTAGTTCTTTCTGAGCAGAGTTATATTGATTGATGACAATTTTCAATCCAATTCTTTCTTATTAAAAATGGCATTCAATATTAATTTCCTGAACATGAAATTAAAAATGCCCTTTAAAACCAAAAAATTGTTACATTTCTTCTTCTCAAAAGTCTGAAGTTTACTCCAAACTAGGGATGTAACGATATCCAAATCTCTCAGCATGATGTTTTCACAATATGAATCTCATGGTAAGATATTTATTTTTATTTTGTGGAGGCTAAAAAAAAATGGCTTAAATGCATTTTTTTTTTTTACTTTAAAATACCTTGACAAGCCTCTGGTTTTGTCATAATCCAAAGTAAAAGAAAAGTGTAAAATCTGTCAACTGGACAAAAAGTTGTAGGAGTGAAGACATTTCGCTGCTCATCCAAGCCGCTTCTTCAGTTCTGAAACGTCTTCACTCCTACAACTTTTTCCCCAGTTGACAGATTGAATTTTTCTTTTACTGTTTTTTTCTTTTTGCATACCTGGACGATTGAGGGATTACACAGACGTCATAATCCAAAGAATTAAGATTTAAAAGTTATAACATTTCTTCATGTAGTCAGAAATAACCCAAGCTGATCACTGACAATTAGAGATCACTAAATCTTAATTAAAATTTGATTAACTACATGGGGCTAATCCAAATATATTTTTCTCAAACCTCAATGTATTTAATTCCATATTACACATTTGACCCGCTCTCCTTATTGCTCCCTCAGTAACTCTCCTCCTTTGATGGTCAGGTCTGTGCATGGGTGCAGTCCACAGTCCACACGCAGCAGGTGAGCGCCCCCTGTGGCTCCTCTGTGTTTACTCTTTGTCTCTTTATGTCGTCGCTGCAGGAGCTGTGTTCTCTGTGTGAGGGCTAAAACCAAAGAGCGAAAACCAAAGAGCGAAAACCAAAGATCGAAAACCAAAGGGCAGACCATCTTTGTACAGTTGTGTGATGTGTGGACCACGTATGAGGATGTGCCATGTGCCCCTCCAGATCTACTCCTCCCACACACACAATACATAGACTCTGTATAATCTAAGCTCCCTGCCTCCAGTTTGTTTGATCCTGTCTCTCACAACAGAGAACTTTATTTATATATGAGTCAGTGCATCATCCTCTTCACTTCAGTCGGGTTGTGGCCGACTGAAGAAATTCTTGGTCAACTAAAGATATGTCCTGCCGATCGGTTAATTGACTAAAAAGGGGGGCGTGGCAAAAGCTGTTAAAACTAGTGTTGCCATGATCTGCCTCAGACAACTGAACTTTTTTAAGTTAAAGTTTTTGCCGCATAAAAATAGAAAGGTCTGTATACATTTGCTGTGTAAATGTGAGTCCTATATTTGTTCACACATCAATAAAAAATATATGAAACCAAAAAAATCTTCAGCTAATTCATGCCAAATAAAGTCATATTTACAAGTTATTCTGAGGGTGCGGTCTTGCTGGAGAACTGTTAACATAAGGGCATTCAAAAACAATGCATAAACATCCCCTCACAAAGTTCAATTTACCATTAGCATTTCAAAGTGAATTGTCATTTGTATTTCCTACCCTCAAGGCACTCAAAGCACTTTACATCAAGGAATGACTCATTCATTCATACATATTCATACAGCACTGTAAGCAGACAATGGTGCAAGGTGGGTTAAGTGTCTTGCCCAAGGACACAATGACAGTATTCACTTATGGGAGCTGGAAATAGTGCCAACCTTGGAAGCTGAGGAAAAACAACATATGTTTGTTGACCATAATGTTGAGCTGGTGTTTGGTAAGTAGTGCCGAAGGTCGTCAGTTCAATACTTGCTAGAGAATATGGAATATATCACTCCTGTCCAGTGGTGGAATGTAACAGAGTAATGTACTGTATTTAAGTAGAAAAAAAAAAAAAAAAAAGTGGATTACTGAATTTTAAAGTGGATAATTTTTACTTCACTACATTTCAGAGGAGGTATCTGTACTTTCTACTCCACTACACTTTGAACTAGACTGAAAAGTAAAAGTATTTTTTTATTATTGTTTGAGACCTGCTGAAAAGACTGAGGGGTTCATTTTTAACACATCAATTCAATTGTTTGCGTGGAACAAAATTTAGCACAAATCTGTATCAAAATTAATAAATTTGAATATTTATCATAGAAAACCTGGGAGAAATACTTTTTACTCTAAACGGGTACTTAAATACTTTTACTTAAGTAGATTATTTCATGTGATGCTTTTACTTGAGTATTTTTTTGCTCTGGTATCTGTACTTTTACTTAACAACACTGAGTACTTCTTTCTCCAGTCACAGTATTGCAATTGGTTGCAACTGGGAGAGCATCCAACATAAAAAATCAGCTGTGTATAAAAAATAAAAAATGTATCATAATTTTGCCTTTGCTCCATCCTTCAAGACCGTAGGGACAACCTGACAGGCAGTGGACCCATCTCCAAATCTTGAGTTAGTCTTGGTCAGGACTACTTCAGCTGGAAGATGGTACATGGTCACATTTTTATATAGCGCTTTTCCACCTTCAAGGCACTCAAAGCTCTTTACATCAAGGAACCACTCACCCATTCACACACACATTCACACACGAGAGGTGAAGTGGGTTAAGTGTCTTACCCAAGGACACAACAACAGCATTCGTGTGTGGGAGCTGGAATCTCACCGCCAACCTGTGGGTCAGTGTAGCTGACCGCTCAACCAATGATGTTTATGTCAAGAACGGGATTCGAACCAACCGCCTTCGGATCAGTGGACAAACAAGGAGGATTTTACCTGTTGTGCATGTTTACTTCAATAACCTTAACAACAACATTGAATGTGTAATCATCATTCTGTCCCAGGGCAGATATAGCGAGTGAACTTACCATCACCAGTGCGTAACTCTAATCCAAAAATCACTTCAATCAAGATAACAAGTGAGCTGTTGGGTGAGTAGTTAGCGGAGTTTGCGTCTGTGTCTGTAGAGTCCTCTGGGTGCACAATACAATAACCCTCCAGCTACTCCTGACCATAAACCTGGATATGAGTTCCAGAGTATTGCACTGCCTAGAAACATGGGTCAAATGCAGAGGACGAATTAAACTATGCCTATGGGGACTATACAGTGTACCTTAACCATAGCCTTATCGTTCAACCTTGAGAAAACCCATCCAACTTCCTTCATTACCAACACTAAACATGGTAAAAGTGCTTCCTATTCCCCTGGCGCCATCCGTCAGTGCTCTTCAAAGACACCGCACAGAGACTGACTCATTTGACTAAAAATACACCTATAAAAATCACACTCACCACGGTAAACATTAGTGTTTGCCAAATGCCTCCATCTCATCACTTCCTTGTTAGCGATACTTTGATGAATGTTTTGTGTTTTCTGATTGGACATTTGGATCCCTGATGGTATGTTACGTCCAATATCCCACCATATGTCCCTATGACTCATGTACGTTTATGTCTATGGCTAATTTCTGCTCCGTTGTGTGGTGGAGTGATTAGCAAACATATTGGGACTAGACTGTTATTGCAGCTGTTCACTAGTTCGAGTTACGTCCTTAAATCATATGTGAATGTCTCGTATAACTTGGGTCTTATCATTTTCACAGTAAACAGCACTTGTTTTGACTTTTCAGCTGGGAGCCATCTTGCAGCATCGTTATGATAAACTTTAATTGCCAAATGTCCTTGAGAATTGGAGACTTCGAGGCTTAATTGGTTGTTTCAATGGTGAACTAAAGTCTGAGAACTGCGACATGTTTTTCCTTTTTGAGACGTTAATGAATTAATCAAATTGGTTTAGGGCTGACATTAAACTTTGTTTACTGTGACTATGATACAAGTTATTCCTTTATCCATATGAAACATAGAGGCCAACACAGAATAAAGCTGCTTACAATGAGTTACAGACTACCATACGAGAACAGTGACGTATTCATTTCACTGGGGGAAAGTATGGACACTAGTATTTATTTATTTGAGAAGAAACATTGTACATTAATCAACATGAGAGAATGCAAATGTGCCAAAGTTAGCTGATTTTGGCTAATTTCCATCGGAAACTATTAATTAATGCATATTCCCTGATTTATTGGAGTGACTTAATTATTTTGTGCCAAATCAAATTTGGACTGGTCAGTCAGTCCTGTTCACTGAGAGATATTCTTGTAGTATTTATGAGTTGAATCCACCAGCGAATTGGACCAATCACATCAAAGCATTGTGGTTTTGGGCAAAAGCTAAAACAAATATGGCAGTGCGGACAGCTGTAATTAAACCTGTTTTACCAGAAATATTGAGGGGTTTTTTTTGTTTTGTTTTGTTTTGGTTTTTTTTATTGCAAAATGAAGATTTGAGCATTTGTGGATGAGAAAGACATCTGTCTTTTTCTTTCTTGAGTCACCAAAAGTTTGAGTCTGATGTGTCACCCAATCAGCTTGAAGTATTCGAGTAAATGTTCCCACCTTTCCACCATACTTTTGTACAAGAACAAAATGTGTAGAACTCAAGTGCAACACTTATCAAACTGTCTTCAGGTGATGAGGACTGCAGGACTGTTAATCCTATGGGCAAAAAATCTTTTTCACCTCAAAGTTCTTGATTTTTTTTCTGGTTGCATGTTTAAAATATGAATTGTTTTTCAATACTGGTCATTATTTAAAGTGTTTTTCATTTTATTTGTATTTCTAATTTAATTATTTGTCTGGTTGGCTAAAATTTTCCCAAAATGATTCATTCTAAAGTAAAGTGAATCACTCGTCACATTTCCTTAGTCATTTGTGCAGACTGCATTTAAATGTTATCTTGAAACTAGGGATGTCACAATATAAAACTTTAGTGTAACGATTATTGTGCGAAGAAATATCACGATTTAAGGATTATTCTCAATTACAGACACCAGGACCAAACAACAGTGAAATCCTTCATTCTATCTGTGTAAAGGTCAGCATTCCCCTAGTGTGACCAGCTTTATCAAATCAAATGTTATGAACGATAAAAGTCAAGTTAATGTGACATAAACAGACAGATAAAAAACACTTAACATGTAAGTTTACTTTTTTGGAGTAAAGTGTGAACTGAAGGCAAGACAAGTGTATTTGTATAGCACAATTCATACACAAAGTAATTCAAAGTGCTTTATAGAATAAGAAAGACATTAAAATAAAAGTAGAGGCCTGTCTCACATCTTCATGAAGACTGTTCCTGGTTTTAGCTGCATAAAACTGAAACGCTGATTCTCCATGTTTAGTCCTGACTCTGGGCACCAGCAGGAGGCCGGTCCCTGAAGTCCTCAGAGTGTGAGATGGTTCATGTGGCACTAACATGTGGGAGATGTATTTTGGTTCTAGGCCATGGAGAGACGTGTAACAAGCAGAGCTGCTTTAAAGTCTATTCTCTGAGCCACAGGAGCCAGTGCAGAGACCTGAGCACAGGACTTATGTGCTCGTACTTCCTGGTTCTAGTCAGGACCTGAGCAGCAGCGTTCTGGATGTACTTGCAGCTGTCTAATGTTCGTTTGGAGAGGCCAGTGAGCAGACCGTTACAGTAGTCTAACCTACTGGAGATAAATGCATGGATAAGTCTCTCCAACCCAATTTTGCTATTTTATTTTAGATGGTAAAAAGCTGCAGATGTTGTTGATTTGATGTGGGTGTTAATGTTCAAGTCTGAGTCCATTATTATACCTACATTTCTAGCCTGAATTGAAAGTTTTAGAGAGAGAGACTGGAGGTGACTGCTAACACTTTCTCTTTGGACCAAAGACTATGACTTCAGTCTTGTCTGAGTTTAGCTGGAGAAAGTTGTTTTGCATCCACACACTGATCTGTTGGATGTAGTGGCAAAGTGAATCCACTGGTCCATATTCACCTGCTGCCAGTGAGACATAGATCTGAGTGTCATCTACATAGTTCTGGTGGGACACATTATTACTGCATATTAACTGAAATGACTTACTTTTGTTTTTATTTTTCTTACAGTTTTGAATAGCCTCGACATCCCCACTTGCAACAATGAAAAACACTTACTTTTCTCTCAGCCTATTCAACCTCAGTGTAACCTCTGTATTTTCTCCAAATCTCAGACCTCCTCATCCTTCACAGTGAATGTATTTAGTGTAATCTGCTGCCCACACGCTCGGCATATATGTAGGCTCCTCTCCCCTCCATCAAACCTCCACACTCTGAGTCCACACAGGAGGCCACGATCCGGGCTGGGCTCAGCAGATAAACTGATTTGGCACAGGCTATTTTTAGACCTATAGGGGGCGGCGGAGAGGGGGGAAATAGATGAGCTGAGTGCATTTGGTTACAATAATGTGAACAGTTCATCATAATAGAGCTCTACGGAGGCTGCTTAAACACTCAGAAACTGAAGGTTCAAAGTGGCATTTCAGTTGAGCTATTTCATAAACCAGCCAAAAACTTTTCACACAGTTTGTAAAGGTGGACTTTGTAACTTTTCTGTTGGGGGATTCTGACACCTGTTTGTCTCTATGGAGATGTTATTGCTTTGCCTGGAATGTTCCACAGTACAGCATTGAAAGATAAACAGGTGAGATAAACAGGCACAGTTATAGATCAGATCTGTGGAGAGGTGACCCCACTCAAAATGCATGTTTATGGTGTTATTATCAGTAAAATACCAATTGAACAGATACAAGATAGATATGTTTAATGAAATACTACATAACGTTCCAGGCAAGTGGTAACATCTACATAGAGATGCCAGTATGCCATAAAGTCCTTTTAGATGTGCAAGATAGATATGTTTAATGAAATACTGCGTAACGTTCCAGGCAAATGGTAACATCTCCATAGATACAAGCCGGTGGGGAATCTGCCATCTGAAAATTTAGACAGTATGCCATAAAGTCCTTTTAGATGTAATCTTTCATAGAATTCTTCATAGCATAAATAAACTAAATAACAAAACTAAACAGAACTTGTGAAAACGTGTTGTGCTGTTCATGCTACACACAACAGTAACTGAAACATGATGATCTGAGGGTCATAGTAAACTCTCACCCTTTCTTCAAAACCCCAAACTGCTTCTGCAGATTACATTTTCCATGCCAAATTAAGACAGATTACATAAACAGTAGGTAATTGCAAAACCAAGTCTTGAAACGTCATCATCATTCATCACAGTGTAATATAATCTGTGTTTTGGACGAGGTCACATATTGGAAAACAGTTTTAAAGTAATAATATCTATCTTATCGATCATTTCTAAGTAACACGTAACAAAGATATGTCTTATGTTTGGATTTGACTCAAATACTGGGTCATTTATAAGATCAGACATGGCTCTTTTCATTATAAATGAATTCCTGTTTTATCTGGTTTACTGCCACATCTGGAGAGCTGTATGTTTTCACCTTTGTCATGTTTTGGCCATGTTCATATTACCCAAACCATTCCACTCAAGATTAATCACAAAAATACTTGACATTTCCAGACACGTCACATGCATGATTCCATGGAAATATAAAGTTAAAACCATACTTCTCAATGGAGATCGATACTATGGAAGATTAAAGGAACAACATGGAAGCAAGCAGTAAGAGGCCCTCCTCCAGGTCCAATAAGAGTCAGGTTCATGGAGATACAAGCCACCACATTGTAAGTACATATGTTTTTTTTCTACAATGTTAAGTGCATTAAACACAACCAAATAGAAAAAACATGATTTTATTTTTGTCACATAGTTGTATAGTGCACCAGGATGTAAACTGTGAACTATACTTTTTGGAAACTTCAGTCCAGGCATGGCACAAAGCTTGAAAATTTGAGCTTTTAGTTAACTTTTTCTGATTACCTTTGTGTCCTTTCAAAAGAGCAAATTCAAAAATCCTTCAATGTTCCTTCAATGTAAAATGATGGACAGCCAGTGCATTGAGCTAGATACTTTCTATAGTGTCTTGTATAGAGTTGTGTCAGTATTTAGGTGAAAACTCCCTTTTCCCCAGTGAACAGTCTGAAGGCAGGTCACAGATGACAATGTGCATCGATCGCCCGTCCCCCTCTCTCTTTCTTATCAGCTCCAATCAGCTCTCAGGTCACTCTGAAGAATGGGGCCAATCAGGTGAAAAAGCCAATGCTCAAATCCCTGCCACCACAAAGAACAGGCCAAAGAAAGACTCACAACTCAAACATATGCAAAAAACAGCTTTAATTTGAACATTCAAAGCTGCCAAAATAAAATTAAAAATTGTAGCAGAGACAAAAAAAAAAAAAATCAGCAGGATCTTTACAGGTTCCATTTCCGGAGTGTGTGCAGTGTCTATGTTTTGCCTTCGTCTGGGTGGCTCTGAGTATCTGTCACTGTTGGAAGGTGCTATACAAATAAACTGATTGATTGATGGAACTCACGCCCAATCCACAGGCCAACTGGTCCTCTATAGAAGATTCAACTCAAACGTATCCACAACTACCCAGATGATAATTGACATTAAAACTATTGAAACTAGATACTCATTTGAAAAGTTATCGATCCTAAAAAATAAATAAAATGGACAAATTTAAACCTCACCTGACTTATATGAAATAAAAAGAAGTCTTTTGTAACTCTTGTGTCGGTCTCTACCATGTACTGTATAAAGAAGTGGACTAAGTGAGTGTGACGTCACCCACAGCGTTCGGCTCCAGTCAAATGAAGCTCATCGAGGCTAGAGCATAGGGGATAGCATAGGGGCGAATTTGGAGCTGAGTTCCATGTCTGGAATTCCAACTGCGAGTATCAAAGCAACCAAAGAGCCAATCTTCAGCCATCAGCCAATGACGCTGTTGAAGGTAATGCCCCTTTCCGCTTGCACTGCTGGTTTAGCAGGGAGCAGGAGCTTAGCAACACTGTCAATCAAACCTGTTGCTAACGCTAGTGGGAGTGACCTCAGGGAAAGAAGGCGCCTGATTTGCTTGTTATTAATGTTCATATCTTTAGTTACGAACACAATAGCAAAATAAAAATACCAGGATCATGTAGAGCAGGTTAATACGAACATTTTAAGACCAAAATGACGAGGTTCACTGCAGCAGTTACAGGGAGAGGGGTGAATTTTTTAATGTAAAGTGAATTGGAGCCAGAGTCGATGGAGCCAGAAGCACGCCCATGATCACTTCCTATTTGGAACACAGTGGCTAGCAGGTTAGCTATGCTTATTTATATATACAGTCTAGGGTTTCTATCTTCTTTGCTACTCTTTGAGCCATGGATCGTAACAGTAGCTTTAGAATAGTTTGGATCACATGATAATATTAAAGAAACTACAATTAAAAAAGATTCCATTCCATTCTATTCATTATGGTATCAAAATTGGTATTAATCAAGCATTGATCAATTGATACTGATTTTGAGTTATTCTCAAGAGAAAACTATATTTTTTATGTATTTATGTTATTTGGACATAACATTACATGGGATCCAGATGCATTGTTTTATTAAGCGTTGCAGCACAAGTACTACTTTTTAATACCTGTCCATAAAGGGCCTTTTAAAGGGGTTTAGAGTTCAGAAAGGAATGTTAAAAGTTCTACACAAAAGTTTTACAAAAGATTTTTACACATTTGAAACATTATGTGAGTGTTACATGCCAGCTCTGGCTCAACTTCAGCCACAGTTTCAGAGTCCAGTTGAACATGTTTTGGTCACTCTGTAGTTTTAGATCAGAGGGATCAGAGAGGTTTTAGTCTTGACCCCCTGAAAGAGAAACTGGACTGTCCAAATGATGACTTAAACAAGTTTATCTGCTCCCTCTAATACAAACCTACACCCAAACCTTCTCCAGTCCTCTCTTTGTTCTGGGGCCAAGAACAAGTGCCTTCATCTTCCTCCAACCTCAGTCTCCATGTTCAGCCCTGGTGTTATCTGTATCATGACATCCCCCATGCTGAGTCTTTGAGCTTTGTAACGCCCCCCAGTGGTCGCATTTGTTCTGCCTGTGATCAGACGCGGCGTGTTGTACCAGTGTGCTGTGCGCTTCATGTGGTTTTGATTCACACGGCTCTCTGCGAAAGAATCGATTCCCGGGCCAGGATCAATGACATCATCGATCAAATGTTCAGAGTCTGGGTTTCGGTCCAGTTCATGTTGAAGTCTCTGTTTGAACCTCAGCGGGGGGATGAAGACAAGATACCAGGGCTTATCCTTATCTCATCTTATCCTTCTCAGACTTTGATGGAGGGCGGGTTCAACAAGTTTGTACCAGCACCTTTTTAAAATTCTTTGCAGAGATGATGTGTCGTTCTTTAACTTTTATCAGAATCCGAATTACTGTTACTCAGCCCCTGCATTCATCTCTTTGTTACATACACACAGTCAACCATTAGAAGAAATAGCTATCAAAAGTAAAATTACAAAAACTCAAATTAAATCTCAGTATACATAAAATATAATGAATGTGTTCTCTACCAACTAAAGCCCTAGTGAAAATAAAATAAACAGATTCAAATTTTATAGCCTCAAAACTTACATACTTGTAGACACTGGCACTGCAGGTTTACATAACGAATACAGTAGTAGGAGGTGATTGTAGTAGTGGTAGTACTAGTCTGACAGTTTGGATCAGGCATTTTAGACACAGGTGAGTATGATAAATGATGAGATTTTTATACAGCGCTTTTCCACCTTCAAGGTGTTACGGCCCTAGGTCTTAAGTTCTTTCATTTGTTAGTATCTGTCTGTTATGTTTTGTGTGGGTTTGAATCTCTCCCCTTTCTCCATGTAATCCTGGCTGGTGATTGGAGGACTGTTTTCCTGCCTGGCCAATCCTGTGTCTCACCTGCAGCTGTCTCCCCTATTTAAGGAGATTCCTCACGCTTGCTCGGAGCTGCAGGCCTTTGTGGCCAGTCTGCCATTTTGTCTGTGTCTCATTTAGTAGTTAGTCACTCCTTGTCTCTGTGTCTAACTTTGTGTGTGAGACACTAGTTTGTTCTGTTTTTGTGTCTCTTTTTATTTTGTCACTCGATTCAGTTTGTAGGTTTATGTGACTCGTGTTTGTTTTGGGACACTCGTGGTTTGGTTTTGTGTTATGTGTCCCTTATTTTGTCACTCGTTTTTAATATGCCTATGTGACAAACACTCGCCAAGTACTCAATACATTTACATTTAGCACAATTTATGCATAGTAGTAGTAATAGTAGAAGTAGTAGTGCCTTAGCGGTAATCTAAAAATTGCATGTACCGCTCTATCCTCATTGGCCCCAGTATATTGTATTCCCAGCCTTTCCACACTTTGCTTTGTCGACTCATATCTCTCCTTTATTTCCAGAACAATACATCTGCAGTTAGGCGTGCTTGTACCTGTAGTCTGGCTGAGCACACATAAAGTGCAGTATGTAGCGGATGTATTAAGTGATCCTGGGCGTTCTGCTGTCCGGCTCTGACCTTGTCCGCTCCCGTGGCTGTTTGCGGAGCAGGTGCTAGCGTAGCATCTTATTTCCTGGAATATTGATCTCTTCCCTGGCATCCCGCCCGCTGCTCCCGGCACGTTTCGCCCAGTTTTCTCTTTTTGTGCAGGACGCAATGGAGAGGAGCCAAACACGTTGCTTCAGAGGTAAGACTGGACATACACATACACGGCATCGATTTATTGTAAACAAATGAACAAACGCTTGTTGTAGTACAGGAGAAATATGGCGGCCATTTCCCTTTACTTTCTTGTCTTTGCAAAAAAGTCAGCCAGATATGTACATTTACACGATAAACATTAACACTATAGTAAATACATAAATAAATATAGTTAATAGTTTTCATAAAGCACTTATTTGATGCACATTTTGAGACATCCGAGAATGAAATATATCAAAAAGTAAAACTAAAACAGTTGGACTTCCGTAGTTTTGGAAGCAGACGTTTCACTAACAAGCAGGTAGCGTCATCAGAGCTTGTGTTGGTAACGCCCACTAGATGTAGCAGAGGGAGGTTATGTTTTAGTTATGTTACCAAAAGACGAGCAAAGACTTCATTCATAGTGAACAGTTTATTAAGAAGGAGTGTAGTACCAAAATCCTGGGCTCTGCGCACAAATCATCTTGGTGGGCCCGCATTATGTGTTGTCTAACAAAAATTGCACATTATAGACATTGTGAGGGGCCCCTCACGACATAAACATCATTGATAAAGCGGTAAAATACACTGACCCACAGGTTGATGGTTCGATTCCAGCTCCCACAGATGAATGCTGCCGTTGTGTCCTTGGGCAAGACACTTAACCCACCTCACCCCCAGTGTCTGCATACACTGGTGTATGAAGGTGTGTGTGAATGGGTAAGTGGTTCCTGGAGTGCTTTGAAGGTGGAAAACCGCTGTATAAACATGTGAACATTTACCATTTTTACCAAATCTTTCTTTTCGTTCTTAATTACCTAGTATTACTTAATTACTTAAATGTTAATTACTACAGCAAACTGCACAAACATTTAAAACTATCCTAAATGCTACTAATTTTGATACAAATAACATAGTTGCCGGTTTACAACTTCATGAATAAACATACAGTTGTGCTCATAAGTTTACATACCCTGGCAGAATTTGTGAGTGAATTTTTTTTTTTTTTTTTTTGGCAGTTTTTTTGGCCAGAGAATATGAACGATAACACAAAAATGTTTCTTTTACTCATGGTTAATGGTTGGGTGAAGCCATTTATTTTGAAACAACTGTGTTCACTTTTTAAAATCATAATGACAACAGAAACTACCCAAATGACCCTGATCAAAAGTTTACATACCCTGGTGATGTTGGCCTGATAATGTTCACAAAAGTTGACACAAATGGGTTTGAATGGCTACTAAAGGTAACCATCCTCATCTGTGATCTGTTGCTTGTGATCAGTGTGTGTGTATAAAAGGTCAGTGAGTTTCTGGGCTCCTGACAGACCCTTGAGTCTTTCATCCAGTGCTACACTGATGTTTCTGGATTCTGAGTCAAGGGGAAAGCAAAACAATTGCCAAAAGACCTGCAGGAAAAGGTAATTTAACTGTATAAAACACGAAAGGGATATAAAAAGATATCCAATGAATTAAAAATGCCAATCAGCAGTGTTCAAACGCTAATTACAAGGTGAAATGAGGGATTCTGTTGAAACCAAACCAAGATCGGGTAGACCAACAAAAATGTCAGCCACAACTGCCAGGAAAATAGTTTGAGATGCAAAGAAAAACCGACAAATAACTTCAGTGGAAATACAGGACTCTCTGAAAAAAAGTGGTGTGGCTGTTTCAAGATGCACAATAAGGAGGCAATTGAAGAAAAATGGACTGCATGGTCGAGTCGCCAGAAGAAAGCCATTATTACGGAAATGCCACAAAGCATCCCACTTATAATACACCAAACAGCACAGAGACAAGCCTCAAAACTTCTGGAACAAAGTCATTTGGGGTGATGAGACCAAAACTGAACTTTTTGGCCACAACCATAAACATTACATCTGGAGAGGGGTCAACAAGGCCTATGATGAAAGGTACACCATTCTACTGTAAAACACGGAGGTGGATCGCTGATGTTATGGGGATGTGTGAGCTATAAAGGCACAGGAAACTTGGTCAAAATTGATACATCTGGAGAGGGGTCAACAAGGCCTATGATGAAAGGTACACCATTCTACTGTAAAACTACTTGGACGTTCCAACATGACAATGATCCAAAACACAAGGCCAAGTCGACCTGTCATTGGCTACAGCAGAATAAAGTGAAGGTTCTGGAGTGGCCATCTCAGTCTCCTGACCTCAATATCACTGAGCCGCTCTGGGGAGACCTCAAACATGCAGTTCATGCAAGAAGCCAAAGAATTTACATGAACTGGAGGCTTTTTGCCATGAAGAATGGGCAGCTTTACCATCTGAGAAAATCAAGAACCTCATCCACAAACGACTTCAAGCTGCTATTGATGTTAAGGGGGGCAATACACAGTATAAAGAACTGGGGTATGTAAACTTTTGATCGGGGTCATTTGGGTAGTTTCTGTTGTCATTATGATTTTAAAAAGTAAACACAGTTGTTTGATAATAAATGTCTTCACCAAACAACTAACCATGAGTAAAAGAAACGTTTTTGTGTTATCATTCATATTCTCTGAAAAATGGCCAAAAAAAATCTGCCAGGGTATGTAAACTAATGAGCACAACTGTACATATTTACATAGATGTATGTAACAACTTGGGTCTAATCAATAATAGAAATGATGAGGTTCAACATTTGTGAGTTCACCTTTTGGATATTTCATGGCAAAGTACAATGTGATCAATAGGAAAATCTGGCTCTTGCCCCCATCTTGGAGTATGACATCATCACATCCTAGAATCTGAAAACCACCAATATAATAAGCGCCTTATTCCACACTTTTGTTGTTATTGACACTTCAGGTTAAATTGGAAGTCCCATTCATTTCTCAGGAGAAGTGGTGAAAAGTCTAAAATATGGTATAAAGTATATTGATTTATGTAAAATGTTGTCTGTATAGAATGTATTTGTTGTAGAGATTGGCAGCCCTATGCAAAATCTTACAACGGCAACTTCCAGAATAAGGTCAATACTGCTTTTTGCAAACTTACATAGGCAAGGTGGGTGAAGTGTCTTGTCCAAGGACACTACAATTTACATTTGTCAGAACAGGAATCAATCTGTCAGCCTTATTACAGTTATAACATAGCATTGTGTTTGTTCATGAATTTTACATTTACAAGAATAACTTGTAGTTTTATTTTTACTATATAAAGAAATGGACTAAGGGAGAGTGACGTCACCCATAGCGTTCGGCTCTAGTCAGATGAAGCTCATCGAGGCTAGAGCAGTTATAGGGGCCAATTTGGAGCTGAGTTCCACATTTGGAATTCAGACTGTGAATATCTTAGCAACCAAAGAGCCAATCTGGAGCAAGGCTGTTGAAGGCAACACCCCCTTCTCGTCCACGCTGCTGGTTGAACAGATACAGTCTATGATCGTCCCTTACAGTATAAAACAAAATTCTATTCAAAATGTTATATTGTGCTCATAATGAGAGGTTTCCTTATTCCCATTGTTCTGGACAGTTTTCCCAGTTTTGTTTAAATTCTTCAAATATAAACTAACATCATCACGTGGGGAGTCTGCTGTAATTAAAATGTACAGAATTTCACTTGATTCCTAATTGGTGAAACCAGAAACTAGACTTTCGCAACTCGGTCTTTTTGGCCTTTATCATGTTATTCGTGTTTTTTTGTGCCTGTCAGAATAAGGTTAATTTTGCAAAGCTTAAAGGTCACAAAACAAGCTTGATTTTGATGCACTTCCCCTCAGCGCAGATAGAATACACAGGTCACACAGAGAGAATAATAACAACATAATGAGTGGATGCAAAGGGTCAAAGGTGAGCGTTTAATGACACATGTAGAGCACGAGCCGGCAACAACATCAACTCACAAACTCACAATTCACAGCTCAAGTCACATATATAAACGCCCGCACACCAGTGATTCTTTACTTAACTTAACACCCCTAGACGCCAAGTTATTATGAAGTTTTGTTTTTGTAATAACTCATTCAATTTTTCAGTTAAAGCTACCATTTGTATTTAGATAGGCTGACCTGGCTTTGTTCAGGTGAGGGGAGGGGCCAGATGAGGGGAGAGGGGAGAGGGGAGAACAGGTTTCACCTCTGCCATCTATTGGTGAGAAAAAAAAAAATCAAATACACTAAGAAATGGTAGCTACATCTACATCTCATTTGCAAGGGTCAAGAGATTAGCACTACTTGTCCCAACATTTTGAACATGAAGTTGTTGCACATGGGTGAATTTTGTTTTTCCCCCAATAAATTGTATTTTCGAAGAAGTACTTTCTGTCAACATCCAGCCGCTACACACACTCGGCATCTAATTGCAAACCTTTTAATCACAAACTCATAAGCAAGAGACATGTGCACTGCTGTATAACGCTGTGGGATGAGAGCTAATTGGCAATGCATTGGTGTTTTTCTTCCCCATTGGAAAAAAGCTGTTCTAACGATCTGCATGGACCCAGAAATGTATATATGTGAATATGATGTGCCAAAGGGTTTATGAGAGCTATTTATGACAAGCAGGTATCATCGCTTTAACAGTTCAGTCAGTTGTCCAACATAATAACCAGAGGGTTGCTGGTTCAAATCTGGTCAAACAATAAGCTATGTACTGATGGGCAAACATATACAGCAGCATATATAGAGCAGCTACAATTCACATCCTCGTCATTATGCGTGTCTCATTTTAGTCTTCACTGAACCTCTGTTTCTGTAACTTTTATTCTTCCTATGGAGCTCAACAGTGACAGCCTGCTCAGGTTCCGGAAGTAAATTTTAGTAATTTCTAGCCGCCACGTTCCAAATAGGAAGTGATCATGGGAGCGCTTCTGGCTCCATCGACTCTGGCTCCAATTCACTTTACATTGAAAAATTGTCGCCCCTCTCTCTGTAACTGCTGTAGTGAACCTTGTCATTTTGGTCTTAAAATGTTCATATTAACCCACTCTACATGATCCTGGTGTTTTTATTTTGCTATTTTGTCTGTGAATCAAGATATGAACATTAATAACAGACAAATCAGGCTCCTTCTTTCCCCAAGGTCACTCCTGCTAGCGTTAGCAACAGGTTTGATTGACAGTGTTGCTAAACACCTGCTCCCTGCTAGATCAGCGGTGCGGGCAGGAAGGTGTTACCTTCAACAGCCTCGCTCCAGATTGGCTCTTTGGTTGCTATGATACTCGTGCTCGGAATTCCGTCACATTCACTTAGTTCACTTCTTTATACAGTCTGTGTTTTTCCCGTTGACTTTTCGAAAAATTCAGATATTACGACTTCAAAGACATCACAGAGGCTAACCAGCTACGTGCTAACTAATATCCATAACGCGGTTGTTTTAAGTCCAAAAAGGCTGTTTAAAAAGTTTCAGAAACAGATTTTAAATACAATTATAGGTCTTGCGGTCATTAGTTATCACATAGCCTATTATCCCTGAGCAAGCTTTCAAACTTTTAATAGATTTTTTAGAAAAGTCTATGTGACAAATGAATGGGAAATTTAGTTCCGGAACCGCTGGGTGGGCGGTCACTGTGGAGCTCCAATCCTGCATATCACAGCTAAAACAAACTAAGAACTTTCTTTTGTCTGATCAGTCAATACAGAATGAAAGCAGTCACACACTCTCCAGAGCACCAATGATCAAACAAGCTGCGTCCCCATTTACTTATGACTGTCCCTGAATTATTAACCAGGCCACATTTGGGAACTGCTGTGAAATTTATGTTTCAGATAATGTTAAAGTAGAACTAAACACTAAATCCACTTTTTCCCATTCTTTAACACCACTCTATATGGTGTTTTAATAGCATTACGCACTGTTCCAAGTCCTTCTTTTTTAGTGCAAACTAGGTAAATGTGCAGCTTTGTGGTCAAAAACATATAGAACATAGAGTGTGTGCTGGCTCCAGTGACCTCTGCAATTTCCAGTAGTTGGTGACATCACACAAGACTGCCCTGATTACAGCCAGGTGTTTCTGATTACAAACACCTGGCTGCAGGGGCGGAGTTTGAAATGTGGATACCCATTAGACCAATCACACTGTTCCTTATACCTCCAGACCCCGCCCCTACTCCCCCCTCACTTTCTTCTTCAGTCCTCCAGGTACTGCCCAGTTTAGCAGCTCTATTTGAAATGTCGTGGGCAGAATTTATGTTTTTATTGTGTGCATTATATATTTAACCGAGAAGCTGCTTCTGTGACTTGTGTTCATTAAATCTCTACATTTGTGCCCTTAGGTTATATTCTAACTCATTACTGCGTTCTGTACATGCATTTTTTCACATAGAAGCTGTATTTTGTGTATATTGTAAGTGGGGCAGCCTTCTCAAGCACACACATGGTCGTAAACCCACTGTTGATTCATTAGAAGAGCCTCGAGGAATACTATTGGCACAGCGCAGTATAAATAAATTAAGCTTTAATTTTGGCCTAATTAATTGTAGCCCATAGTAAGCAGTGAATCACAGCCATTTGAATAAACGTGTTGGAGAATGCAGATGTTTCAGGCTTTGGTTAAGAACTGGAGCTAAAATATGTTTTCAACTGAAGACATCAGACAGGACGATTGGTAGTTGGCTTTAAAAAGATTTTGAATAAATTCTAGATATATGAGGACAATAGTTTAAATGCTCACTGTATAAATTTGCCTGCTTCTCTCCATGGAGATGTTATTATGTTTTCTGGGATGTTCCACAGTACAGCATTAAAGTTATCTAAGGTCGTTTTCACACGTTACTGAACTCTCTGGAATAACCCCAGTGTGCACTAGTTTTAGTGACTAGCTTTAGCTCAGAGCAGGCTTTTAATGCAGTCCAGAATGAGACTGTCAAGTTCACACAGGCCCAAGTGCACCACTCTCAGGACAAATGTTCTTTTATGTCGACCTAAGTAGTGGCAGTGTGAAAATGTCCTAACTTGCATAGTGTTTTGTAGCAAAAAAAAAAACATGCATTCTCACTGTGGGCTTAGTCACCTCTCCACAGATCTTACCTGTAACGTGGCCTAGTGGTGAGAATGCATAAGGCAGGTGAGGAATAACTCACCACTGCAAACCATTTAAAATTGTTCTGTTTTTCACCCTTTAAAAAAGTCAAAAATCAGGTACCGTGCCTTTAATACTATATCAGATTTGATATGTTCAGCCTTTTCTCTCATATATATCTCTGTTGATCTTATACTTGTGTTACTTCTTGCTCTGAATCCGTAGGTGGATCCACGGGAATTCCTTCAAAAACAAAGACACTTGAGTTGAGTTTGAGTTTATTTCCGACTTGACAGCAAAAAAACAGTCAGAGGTACTCACCAAGTCCTACAGAAATAACTGACGGCCGCATGCGGAGAACTGACTGAGAAAACACATGTTCAGAGCTGCACCATAAATACATCTGTTCACATTCATGAGCTGAAGTTCTGTCAGGTCATTCATTTATTTCCATACATTCAGTATTTGATTATAATCCACATTGATGACAGGTTAAAGGCCTTGTGCCTGGTTTTGAACAGTGAGAAGAGGTGCCAAAATTGTATTTAAGTAAAATTATCGTTACTTCCAAATAATATTACTCAAGTAGAAGTACAAAGTAGTGATCCAAAAATGTACTCAACCTAGAATAAAAAAGTAAAACTGCTCAAATTGTAAGAGTAATTGTCTGGACATAACATTTGATTTATAATTTTAATTTAAGGTCATTCAAATAACATTAAAAAAGAACAAAATCTGGTATTTTTAAAGGATATGGTTCTCATCCATCAAAATGCTTTTTTATGCGTCCATAAAGTCTCTTTACAATTTTAACATTTAATTACAAAGGCAATTGATAAGATATATTAATTAGATTTGTTCTATTGTTATAAAAGTTTTTAATCACGTTGCATTTTTGCATTTCATGCGTCCTGTTGATTAAAGAGGCATCATTTTGAAAGAACTTCTAAGAAATGGCTACTCCTCAAGAGAAGGCACAATGTGTATCGTGGTTTACTGAGACAAAATCGAATACACAGAGTCAACGAAACAAAGATGTCCCGTACATTACTGAACTAAAGCAAAAGAGAACAGATGCGATTGCAACAGTTGATGAGGGTATGCTACAGCAAACATGGCAAGAAATCCAGTACCGTCTTGATGTGCTTCGTGTGACTAATGGTGCCCGTATAGAGGTGTATTAAATGAGACTATGCAAGCTGCGTAGGGCCCTGCAGCCTCCAGAGTCCCCATAGTTTCATCACACTTGTCTGTCTGTCAATCTACATGTAGTTACAACAAAACAGGGCCCTGGTTTGCTCCTCTGCATAAATATCACTTTATGATTGGTTAAATATGTTTGTACTCGACCCCTCCCCCTCCCTCGCTCATAAACAAGCGTAATAAAACAGCATGATGTAAGTTTACCACACGTGTCTGTTGTCTTTGTCTCACTCCAAGAATTCAGCCTCTTTTTACCTTTGCTGGATGACATGTGAACGAGCCGTGAATGTGCTCGTGTTTTTGTGCACAATTAATGAACGTCTAATATACACGAAAATGTGCGAATAAATTAGCACATTTCCGTGTACATTATACGCATATTCAAATTTTTAATCACCCGCTAATTATTTAGGCGTTTAGTTTCTCTTCATTTATATAACACACATAACGTGATCATGAAGTGAAACTAAAGTGAAAGGTTTCATGGCAGTGTAATCACATTATAAAGAGATGGTGAGCCTATAAAATATATAATGAATAAATCACTGTTACGTTGTAAAAGAAAAGAAATGTTCCTGTTTGGATAATCAGAAAAGTATTTTAGCCTATTGGTTGTGGCTGGTTCGGTTATGTTCTTGGTCGGTGAAAGGCCTTTTGGTATTTTAGCCTATTGGTTGTGGCTGTTCAGTTGATGTTCTCGGTCTGTAAAGGCCTTTGTGCTTCTCTGTCTGATGTGGGTATTACAGATACATTTAGTGCAGATGATGGTGGCTGTGTGCATCATGTGGAATGTGGATAATCACACTCAACTGGCCCCCAAACCAAATTTTGCTTTGGGCCTCCTGAAGGTTAGATCCAGCTCTGTATCCTCCAGTCCAAATTTTCTTCATAAATATATAGCTACTTACCCTGTACAAGTCACTGCACAGAGTAAATGCATTGAACTACTGCCTGTATCCTTGGGCAAGACACTTCACCCACCTGGCTAAAATATCCATGGGTTTCAGATTGAGGAAACGTGGATTGATTAACATCTTCAAACAAAATATTGCATCTTCTCAATGGAGTAAAGTCCTCAAAATGTGGCACATCTATGAATCATGAAGCGGTGCACAGAAAAGAAAAAAAAAAAAAGTATTAAAACAAACAAGAAGCTGAAACCCATGAGTGTTGGTAGTCTGAGATTAGGCATGGATTGGCAGTACTGGCTCTTCCATTTAGCCCCAGGGCAGCTATGACTACAATAGCAGCTTACAGCCTCTACATTTGAAGTGAGTTGGAAGTCATTATAATCACTACATAACGTAATATTTTAGGTTAAAGGGCCTATATTGCACTATTTCTGATCTACATTATAATGTTGTTTCCTCATCACAAACATCCCTGGAGTTTTGTTTCATTCACACATGTTTAACACACAAACCCTGCACATTTAGGCTGAGTTCTTCGCTCAAACGGAAATCACTCTGTTCCACCTTGTGATGCCATGTGGTAATAAAGAAAGTGCTCCACTGTCGATTATTTCAGCCCTGGAATTGCCAATCTCTTTCTTAACTTAAAAACTACCACTACATGACATGACAAGGTGGAACAGAGCATTTTGAGCTTTGGAGATGTAGACAGACTAATAATAAAGTGTTACTCAGACATGTGTGAATGAAACAAAGCACAACTCCAGGTATGTTTTTGAGGAGGTAACAACATTCGAACATGGCTTAAAGCTCACAAGAGTAATTGTGTGTAATATAGGACCTTTAAGGTTAGTCTTAACTGTTGGGATTTTTCTGTCAGTTTTTAGTCCAAAAAGTTTCCCTTTACGTGGCCTCTACCACCATTGCGTTTCACATCTCTATAAAAAACTGCATATGTAAAAAGGATTGTGTTCATCAGAAACTACAATTTCAATACAACCTTACAAACATCGAGGACCTGAAATCCCCCTCTTTTGTTTCCCTTTCCCTTTATTTTTGTATTTTCCAAGAATCCAGTGTTTTATATGCAGGTCTAAAGTTTAGCATAGACACTCTAATGATGCAGTGGAGCTTTTCCTGCTCATTTCAAAGGCTTTTGTGTCGTTACCATTGTCCACAGAGCCACATATAAAACAGGACAAACTTTGGACACATCAAAGTCTGTCTGTGTGTGTGTGTGTGTGTGTGTATTTATCACACTGTGGAGACTAAAATCTATACACACTCACACAATGGAGACCTGCCTTCCTTATGGGGACAGAAGTCAGGTCCCCATAACGTACAAATTTTATTATTAGATGAACAACATGGTTTAAACTTTAGGGTTAAATAGGTTAAAATTAGCGTTTGGGGTAAGGCTGGGCAAGTAGTGGTTACAGTTAAGGTTAGGATCAGTTTCCAGGAAGTAAGTCAATGTAATGTCCTCAAGAAGCATGAAAACCCAAAGTGTGTATGTGTGTGTGTGTGTGTGATATAAGGATCCTGCCCCGGCCTCATCAGGAGAATGGGAGCAGGTCCAACAGTGGGTGTCGAGGCTAAGGGCCATGTGAGGCTGCTGTCACTGCAAAGTAGAGACCAGACATCAGTCAAGATACAAGGAGAGAGATTGGGTCCATGAGAACAAGACCAGGCGAAATGTAGTCCCTATATCACCATATCAAACTTGGGACTAAACCAAGACTAAACCAGGACTAAAACAGGAATAGAACCAGACTAAACCACATTTAGATTAGGACATCTTTATATTTCATTAATGCATCAAATTGTATTCGTGAATTTTCTATTTATTTCAAATTCAATTTTCCATTCAAATTGCCAAATTGAAGAAAGTGGACTCAGAAATAAGAGAAACAGAGCTATGATTATTTTAAAGGTCATCCACAAAACAAACTCCAAAAACTAAAATTACAAATAGATTGTGTTCATGGTTTATGTCAAAACCTCAGACGGAGGGCAGGGGCCGATGTGACTCTTTGACTTACTGGTTTTGAATGAAAAACTATAAACTCAAACCTGAAGTACTGTGAACGTAAATTTTTTGTTGTTTTTTTTCCTCACAGCAGGAAGAGTAACAAAACTTGTAAGAGCACTGTTACACTGTAATTATATATGGAACGAGTTGGAGTAAAAATTGACTTTTTGAGGTTTTAACCATATTATATTGTCCCCTCATCAAAAAACTACTGATGGGACTTTCGGCTCCTTTATGGGATCCAAATATTTTGGATCCGTTCCTTTCAAAGACCCGTTCAAAAGACTGGCTCTTTTATTATTTATTTACATGACAGAAGCCAATGTGAGAACTCTTTTTAAGAACAAACTAAACACAGAGAGAAACAACCAAGGCTCAGATGTGTTTAAAATGGTTCAAACTGAGAGTGGAAGTGTGTTTACTCTTTGAAAATATGCATAATCAAATTGAAATGTTGTTCTACAATAATTTTGTAGTTATTTATTTTTTGTGATATTAGAGATAATACAAACAATAAAAGACATTAGACATTTTGAGTTGAAGGAAGAGGGGGTGCATACATCCAGGTTTGAAGGGGTGACGAGACAATAAGAATGGCATCTGTTCTTCTTATATGGACTGTAAGTGTGTGTGTGTGTGTGTGTGTGTGTGTGTGTGTGTGTGTGTGTGTGTGTGTGTGTCTATGGGTGGGTAACTAATAAAACAGAAAAAGAAAAAGAAATAAGAGGGAAAGGGCGGAAAGGGCAGAAAAAAATAAATACATAATTTGTGAGGTTCCAATTTTTCCTTTCTATTCTTTTTTGTTCTAAAATAATAATAATTTTTAAAAACTCACTGTTATGATGCCAAATCTCTGCTCTGCTTCTGAGCTGATTCTTGTGTTGATTCAGGGTTAATCAGGATAAAATGCATAAAAATTAGAAAGAAAAATATTTGGTTCTTTAAAAAATTAGATCCGGTTCCAACCGTTCATGCTAAGAAACCGTTCAAAAGAGCCGATTCATTCACAAACGTCACATCACTATCAAAAAAATACTGGCATTTGTATTTTGCTTCATTCACATTTGTTTCATTAACACATGAATCCAAAGTCATCTTCTCTGAGCACTCAAAGATTCCTTGTTTGCATTTTTTCCAGATTAATCTGCACATTTATTTTCCCATTGTTCATTCCCATTGCTGACAGCAGAGGGAGCTCCTATGCCTAAATGCCTCATTGGAAACAGAGGTGTAGTTTATAATATGTTTTCCAAATGCAAACATTATTCTAAGTTAGCAAATGTAAAGTACTAATGCCAAGGTGACCAGAAACATGTCTAAAAGGGAATTAAACCCACAATAATGTTTTCAGATTCTATTATCCCAGACATCCCCAACATCTGAAAGGTAAATGTTGAACCTGATCATTTCTATTTTTTGACCAGACCCAAGAACTCACTATAGTACAACTGCAATTTAACAATATCTGCCCCCGTCTGCATAAAATACTGCTCTACAGAATGTTGTGATGTCATCTGAAACCCAGCAATATGTGCCCTTTTAAAAGTGACTCAAGTGTAACGGAGTGCTCCCCCGTGTGGCAGCGGTGACAGTGGAGTTGTGTGTAAATATTACCCAGATGACAGTGCACAGGGGATGAATGGGCCGATTAGCAGCACCGTGTCCCCATTCATTAAGTCTTATAAACCTGTGAGGCTCTATTCGATGGATCCTCTGACACTGCTCATTTGTCCCGCTGAGTAAATTGGCCACTTAGCCCCTCCAAAAGTTTTGCAGCGTTCAGATATTGGCAGTAACTATGCAAAGTTTATTTCTATTGGAGCGTTGTTTAGTCACGACCGAAGGAGAATTGGAAGTAAACTGTTTTTTTTCATTTTCCCCATTTAGATTAGCTTTTCAGATCATTAAAAACAGATGTTTGGGAAAGCAGTTTGTTTGTGTGTGCTGTTTGAATTGTTTTGGTAAACTACAGTATTCAACCAACCATGTGGTCCAAATGATTTTTTTCACTCTGAACCAGTCACATTCACAAATACGTGCTCTCTCCTCTCTCCATCACCGTGCCTTAAATGTTCCAGAATATGGCAAATAAACTCTCCCCACTGAGACAAACAAGGTAATGCTACCAGGCCAAGTTACAGGTCAGATCTGTGGAGAGGCGAGCCCACTCATAGTAAGAGTGCATTCTTTTCAAGATATAATAAGAAAACATCTGTAATTGAACCAAATGTATAAGATAAGTTGAATGCCATACTGTGGGACATTTCAGGCAAAGCAATGAGTTCTCCATGCAACAAGCAGTGAAAACAGTTGCAGCTGAAACCAGAAGTTTACATGCACAATATGAAAAGACACAGACACTTTTTTTTCCTCGCTGTCTGACATGAAATCAGATTAAACTTTTCCTGTTTTAGGCCAATTAGGATGAGCACAATTATTTCTGTTTGCTAAATGACAGAATAATGAGAGAAGGATTTTTTAAGACAATTTTTCATTACTTTCTTCAAAGTCGCAAGTTTATATACATTTCATTAGCATTTGGCACCATTGCCTTTAAAATGTATGACTTGGATCAAATGTTTTGGATCTCCTTCCACAAGCTTCTGACAATAGTTGGCAGGACTTTTGGCCCATTCATCCTGACAGAACTGGTGTAACTGAGCCAAGTTTGTAGGCCTTCTTGCTCACACATGCCTTTTCTGCCCATACATTTTCAATAGGATTGAGATCAGGGCATTGTAATGGCCACTCCTAAACATTGACTTTCTTATACTTAAGCCACTTTTTAACCAGTTTGGCAGTATGCTTTCATTGTCCATTTGGAAGACCCATTTACGCCTAAGCTTTAACTTCCTGGCTGATGTCTTGAGATGTTGCTTCAGTATTTCCACATAATGTTCTTTCCTCATGATGCCATCTATTTTGTGAAGTGCACCAGTCCCTCCTGCAACAAAACAACCCCACAACATGATGCTGCCGCCCCCGTATTTCACAGTTGGGATGGTGTCTCAGGCTTGCAAGCTTCCCCATTTTTCCTCCAAACGTAACAACGCTCATTATTTGACCTAAAACGGGAAAAGTTGTGTGTGATCTCATGTCAGGCAGTGAGAAAAAAAAGCGTATGTGTCTTTTTATATAGTGTAAGTAAACTTCTGGTTTCAACTGTACATAATTCATAATGCCTGATTTTCCTGGCACTGATTTTTACTGTCTAAAAAAATTCTCCTTCCTATCACATTCTGAGCATCCTAACTGTTCACTGTGCTGCGTTTGCAAGTGCTTTTCACAGCTTTCAGAGTACAGTTTGGCGATAATGCTAACAAACACTGGCATGGTAACAGCGCACTTCCACGTACTCGGAGGATAAAATGCTATGTAATTAGATGCAGACAGCTCGCAGCGGTTTCATTTCTACCAGAGGAGCTGTTTTTATAATATCTGTACTTGGGCAAAATGACTTTTACTTAACTACAGGGAAAAAAATAAATGAGTACAGCTACTTTAAATTTATCCTCATTGAACTATAGCAGGAAAACAATCATATTATTTTGCCTGAGGGAAATAAACAAAGACGCAAATGACACTGGAATTTTAATATCAGCGGTGAATAGTTCTCATTAAAAGTCAAATAGAGAATTGATCACATCACTGATTGCCAATGAAGAAGCTAATCATTCCCAAAGGTTTCCATAGAGACCCATTTGAGCACAGAGCAGGAAGTGTAAACATAATTTCACTGTGTTGGGACTTCTGTTTCGGAAATGCACATCGTGTCCCCCCACAGCTGCTTTGGATCTGTTAAAATTAGCCCCCAGCAAGAAGACAACAAGACAAAGAGAGTGGGAGAGAAAGAGGGAAGAGAGAGATGGAGGGAGAGAGGAGAAAAAGACAAAGTAACATAGATAGATAATGGGGTCAGCAAAAGTTAAAGGTGCACTATGTAACATAACATTTGTGGTTGTCTCCATGGTTATTGCTTTGACTAGAATGAAAGAGGGAATGAGAGAGATGAAGAGAAGAGAGATGGAGAAAGAGCAAAGAGAAAGACAAAGTAACATAGATAGAAGATAATGGGATCAGCAAGAGAGAGAACATAACTCAGTATAGTTAAAGGTGCACTATGTAACATTTCTGGTTGTCTCCATGGAGATGTTATTGCTTTGCCTAGAATGTTTCGCAATATGGTGTTTAACTATTGATCATTTGTTTCATTATGAGAGATTTTATTGCTCAAAAATACCTGGGAAAACCTACAGTGTTACCATGAATGAATGTGAGTGGACACGCCTCTCCACAGATCTGACCTTCACAGAACAAATAATTCCCGAAGGTTTCCATAGAAACAGTCAATAAAAGAGTCAATAAAGAAGATAGGCAAACAAACAGAAAAGTTACATAGTGCACCTTTAAAAAGAACAGAAAGTGAAGAGAGAGATATAGAAAAAGAGAGGCAGAGGAAGGGAGAGAGAGGAGTAAGGGAGAGAGACATGGAGGAGAGATGCAGAGAGAGGGAATGAGGAGAGAGAGGAGAGACAGATGGGAAGAGGAGAGAGAGATAATGGAAGGGAACTAAGCAAGAGAGAATGCAAGTTTGAGGGAGAAAGATAGAGGGAGAGAGGCAGAGAAAGGGATTGGGAGAGACAGATGAGACAGAAGAAGAGAGGTAGGGAGAGAGAAACAAGACAGAAAAGAGGGAGGAAGAGAGTGACAGAAAGAGACAGAGTGAAATAGAGAGGAGAGAGAAAAGGAAAGGAGAGAGGCAGAACGTTAACGAGATAGAGGTAGAAGAGAGGGAGGAAAGAGAAAGGAAGGAGACAAAGAGAGACCAAAGAGGCGAGAGAGGTAGAGATAAAAAGAAGAGGGTGAGAGAAAGAAATCGAGAGAGGGTGGGAGAGAGAGAGAGAGAGAGAAAATGAGAGAGAGAAAAAAGGAGTGATGAAAGAAGAGACAGATGCAGGGAGTGAAATAGATAGAGGGAGAACAAAGGGAGGAGAGAAAGGATGGAGGAAAAGAAAGACATAAGAGGATAGATAGATAGATAGATAGGTAGATAGATGGATACATAGATGAGGGCGAGAGAAGTAAGAAGAGACTGAGGGAGTGATCTAGACAGAGGGAGTAGAGGGAGGAGAGAGAAAGGATGGTTTAGACTCTCTTCCCATCCATAGATAGAGATAGATACAGTATATAGACAAATAGATAGAAGAAAGAAGAGGGTGAGAGAAAGAAAAAGAGAGGTATGGACAGCAGAGCTCACATACGCAGGGCTGTATGTTTAGGTCACATCAGGCTCACAAGGCTCATGTGGTGTTTTAAAATATGTGATGAAATATTGATCTAATAGAAAAAGCCGCCTGCTCTTATTGAAGGAGTAATTAGTACCTGTAGTTTTAATGATCTACTTTTAAATTCTTCAGCCTTTTTATTTTATGTTTTATATTTTTAATTTAAAGGTGCACCATGTAACTTTCCTGCTGTCTCTATGGAGATGTTATAGCTTTGCCTGGGATTTTCTTTCTTTATTATTTTATTCTTATTCATTTTTGTAGAGATCTAAACTATATAAGAAGCGAGTTTTATATAAAAATATAAAATTAATTATGAACGAATAGTTTATAAAAAATAACTCAGGCTTGGTAACTGCTTAATTAATACACTAACCCTACCCCTTAATTAATTTGTTTCTAAGCCTGAATCATTCTTAATAAACTATTTGTTCACTATGAATTAAAGCCATAGTATGTTTATTCTATTTTTTAAATTTTGGTTGTGTTTATTGTTCATTGTGCATGTATCCTTACTGCGATTGGACTTGCATCTCCACACACCTGACTCTTATTTGGCCTTAAAAAGAGCCACCTCCTGGTTGTTTCCATGGAAATCTTCCTTTGGCTATAATATTCCACAGTATGGCATAAAATTTCTCCATGAAGAAAGTTCTGAAGTATGGTTTTAACTTGGTATTTCCATGGAATCATTCAGATGACTTGCCTGAACCTTTAACTATTTGTTCATATGTTTTAAGTTTAATTATGATTGTACCCACTTGGTAAGTGTGATCATTCAAATGACTATTTCTATTCAATTGCGATAAATCTGTCTTTGCACCTATTCCCACCCTGGACTCACCTGCATTTTGATGGACTGTTTGGCCCTGTCCCTGGTTGTAGTCCTTTTTCCTGGATTCTTCTGATCTCATGGAGTCTGAACCATGAAACAAACTTGCGATTTTGGCTCTGAGCACGAGCGCTGTCACAACAAGCCGCCAATCACTCTGCCGCTGGAACCAAAAATCAACACTGAGACAGCCACAAAGTGCAGACATTTACTCAAAACAACAGATAAAACACTGAAAATGAATTGGGATGAGAATCAACCATTTTGCCAGCCAAGTTTGTACAGGCCATATTTTAAGGACCAACAGCCAAAAAAACTTTATTTTATTTTGAAATAAATTAATTAGTATGAACATGAGATGATCTACAAATTTGGCTCAGTGGTCCCCAAAACTCCAGTACATACTGTTGTTGTTTCTTTGGGCATGTATACTTTTACATTCAATACTTCAGTTTTATGAAAGTTAGATGAAAGTTTTTATACCAGATGCCTCCCGTTTACAACTAGCTGATACTAAGTTCTATGAGTAAAGTAGTTTGTTTATGTAGTGTACGTAGCAACCTAACCCATAGGAGAAGTTAAAGCTATACTCAAAGACTGTATAAAGAAGTGGACTAAGTGAGTGTGACGTCACCCAACTGGCTCCAGTCAAATGAAGCTCATCGAGGCTAGAAGTTACAGGGGTGAATTTGGAGCCGAGTTCCATATTTGGAATTCTGACCATGAGTATCATAGCAACCAAAGAGCCAATCTGGAGCAAGGCTATTGAAGGTAACGCCACTCCCCCCCCCGCAGTGCTCGTTTAGCAGAGAGTGGGCCCTTAGCAACGCTGTCAATCAAACCTGTTGCTAACGCTAGCGGAAAGAAGGCACCTTATTGGTCTGTTATTGATGTTCATATCTTGATTTATGGACAAAATAGCCAAATAAAAATACTAGGATCATGTAAAGAAAATTAGTACCAACACTTTAAGATCAAAATGACAAGTCTGACAGCAGCAGTTATGGAGCGAGGGACAACAGTTTTTCAATGTAAAGTGAATTGGAGCCAGAGTTGATGGAGCCAGAAGCACACCCATGATCACTTCCTATTTGGAACTCAGAGGCAACCATTTATATATACAGTCTATGGCTGTACTATGCAACTTTTCTGTTGGAGTGTCTCTATGGCGACAGACAGGTGGCTCTACCAGGCCAAGTTACAAGTTACTCCCAGACGAATGCATTTTCTCATTAATAAAATCATCAAGAAAGCAATAAGATCCCCACTCTAGAAAAGTTACCAAAGGCCACTTTAAATCACTCCGGTGACATGCACATGGTTGGATTGGCACAGAAAACTATTTGCTAAACTTCAGACTTTTAATTACCAGTTTATTATAAAAGTGACATTATCCACCCATCACTGGCTTTAAGCTGATAAATGT
>KN486445.1:30502-59561 GCA_000787095.1 Periophthalmodon schlosseri
TCCCTCTCCTCATACCTCTCCAGTGTCATTAACTTTTATGTCTCCTGTGAAGGTGTAAGGCGTGGGCCTGTCTCGCGATGGCCACGTCTCCCGCGGCAACAACACGGCAGCGACTTGTTTTGCCGCTAATGAAAAGGCCTGGCATCTGCTCATGCTCTGTTTGTCCCACTGCTCCATTTGTGCAGCACCAAGAGGAGGAGGCAGGCAGACTTATGCAGTGCAGGGTGGACATTCTGGGAGATCACGTTGCCAGAGTGGAATAAAAACGTACAGATATCAGCAGAACAGCTCAAGGTTGGCATATATTGAGTTTGTGATCAGGAGAGGACGTTACGGCTACGCAGCTGCAAACACGTGAAGATGTGATGTAATATGAGTAGTGTTTTTGATTGGGCAGTGTCTCTAAAATTTCAAACTTGATTTTGATACTAAGGAATGGACTTAATGCTCAATACCGATTCTAATACCACAATTTGCAACATAAAATCATAGTACTTGTATATATTCCCATGTGGCCTTATAGCTATGTAATCCCTCAGTTGTCCAGTAGGTTCCATCGTGGTCCATGGGCGTGTACTAGTCTATGTGGTTTTATACTTGTTCTGATACAGGTCAAGATCATTCTAAAGCTATTCAGGAAAAGTTAATTTCTGTCCTGTGAATGTGACGTCTATGGTGAATACCTGCTCCAATGAGTATCTAGTTTCGATACTACTTTTAGTATTAATTAGTGCCTGATTTTTGATATTTACATATACTTACATACATATACTGAATACTAATTTTGAGAAACTGTATACCAGTACAGTTACTTTCTCATTTGGTGATATTCAGAGTACAGTTACTTTCCTAAAATAAGAGGAATGCATGGTGGTACTTCATTTAAATCTGTTTGTAATTATATGTTGTGGGTTTTTTTTTTTTCTCTAATATAATGCAGAAATTCAAAATGTATTGGCCCATGTAATGTAGTATGTTACAAATACATACATTTTAATCCAGATATTCTGTAACTAAATGCAGTTTCAAAATATTCTTCCCATCACTGTTATTGGGTGAAGACAATGCAGACCAAGTTGTGGAGCATTTTTCTCAGGACGCTCAAAAACAAATTGCCAGTTGTGCGCAAAATTGTTCTTACTCTGTGTCACATTGTTTCAAATAGGAAACAGTCCAAGCCTCATTTGGTGTTCCAGAAATTCTTTTTATTTTTCACATGTTTTTTATTTTTCATGAGGAGACAGTAGCTCATTGGAGCCACAGTAGCTCAGTTGGTAGAGTGTTTATCCATTGATCCGGAGGTTGGTGGTTCGCTCTACCAAACGTTAACATTGGTAGAGCGCTCCAATCCACTGACCCAGGTTGGTGATGCGATTCCAGCTCCCACAGATAAATGCAGTCATTGTGTCCTTGGGCAAGACACTTAACCTTAAGACCTCCAGAAGACATACACCCAAAACTGATCTCTAACATGGCCAGAAACTCAAGTGTCGCTTCTTGGAGCACAAAAATCTTTAGTCCATGGTGTGTTTTCCCTCAGTCATCTGAAATACTGGCTTCATATATCTGTGAATACAACAAAGACCTATGCCACCTGGACAACATGAGTCTGTTTTGAAGGTGGACAGAAGGTCAAGATCTGGAGATGGGTCCAACCCCCCCGTCTCCTCTACTCTTCCCTCTCTCTCTCTTTCTCCCTTTCTCTCTCTTGTTGTGTTTAGTTTCTCTCTCTCGTTCGATTCAGAGAGGCCCCATCTCTCTTTCTCTCCTCCTCTTCTCTCCACCTCAGGACACTCAACCCCCCCTCTCTCACTCTCTCTCTGTCTCTCTCTCTGTCTCCTCTACTCTTCTCTCTCGCTCTCTGCTCTTCTCTTCCCTGTTTCCTCCCATCTTTCTTTCTCTCCTTCTCTTCTCGCCACCTGTTTTCTTCTCTTTGTGTGTCTGTATCCCTTCTTCTCTTCCCTGACCCCCCCCACCCCTCCTCTCTTCCCCCTCTTCTCTCTCTCTCTCTCTCTCTCCCGTTGTGTAGTGACAGAGAAGAGCCTGTTTGCATTACCTGAGCTGTTGTATTTGTTTGTGCTTTTCTTCACATTTGTTCCTGTGCCTCCAGCTCAGTTCAGCTCTACACTCTTCTTCAGCATGTCGCTCCTTTTCTCTCTCCTCCCTCCCCCTTTCTCCTCCTTTCTCTTACCCTCTCCTCTTTCTCCTGTCTCCTCTCATTCACTTCCCTTTAGGCAGCACTGGTGAATATACAAACACCATCCCAAAACATGCACCATAGGTCAAATCCTCCAGCTAAGCCAGTCCTGACCAAGCTTAGCAACAAGATCAGATGGGTCTCCAAGCACAGTACTGTGGTGCTCACTGCTCATGAGATGCCCCAGCGGCCTTGAAGGATGGGTCAAATGCTGAGGGAATAATACCCTATGGGGACAATAAAGTGTATCTTAAAAAAAAACAAAAACAACCCCAACTTTTCTTAAATATAGGCCTACTGTTTTGTTTTGTTTTGTTTTTTTCTAGTACCTAGCTGGAGGATTAGCCAACTGAAGATTCTCCAGCGAAGGTAGTCCAGACCAAGTCTATCTCAAGATTTGGAGATGGGTCTCTGCTCTGGACCTGTTGCCCCATTGCCATTGAGGGATGGGTCAAATGCAGAGGACAAATTATGGGGGCAATAAAGTGCACCTTAATCTTAGATGTTTTTTATTTATTTTCTTATACATGCTATATATTTAATGTGCACTGAGAATCTAACTCTCTGTGCAAGTCCATACGTTTAAAAATCTCATTGTCCATCCATTCGTTTTCTTTTGCTTATCTGGGGCAGCAGTCTAAGCAGAGACTCCCAGACGTCCCTCACTACAGACACTTCCTCCAGCTCCTCCGGTGGGACTCCAGAGCATTCCCAGGCCAGCCGCAAGACACAGTCTCTCCAGCGTGTCCTGAGTCATCTCTGGAGGCTCCTCCTGGAACACCTCATTGTGAAAGCCGCATATGCAAGTCAGCATCGGTTTTATTTATCCTCCAATAATTTCAGCCATTGCAGCTTATTTAGCAATCCAACTGACTACACAGTAAATATAATGACAATAATGACATTAAAGACCCTGTACCTGGTTTTTACTGTCTTAAAAAACATGACAAGCAGAATTAGTTCATTTTAAACGGTTTGCAGTGGTCCAAAGTTAATCCTCACTTACCTGATGCATTCCGAGCATTCTAATTATTCAACATAATGAGCTTCTCACAACTCTCAGAGACCAGAGCAGAGTTTTGTCATGACCGTAAAGCTAACAACTAGCATGCTAACATGCACTTCCTGATTACCGAACAATAAAATGCTCTATAATCAGATGCGGACAGCACGCAGCAGACTTATTTTGATCACAAGAGTTGCTTATACAATAGCCTATATCTGTACTGGGGCAAGTCCAATTTAGCTCATATACATGGAAAAAAAAACAGGTACCGACCTTTTAACGCCGCGCATGAGGCTGATATCATGATGTCTTGTTCTGTAGCTGGTGCACGGTGGCTCTGCTTAAAAGGATTGAAACATTTGAAAACTCACACACATTTTTGAAGCATTGTAAATTCCACATCTGTGCTCCTCAGAGGGGTCCTGACATTTCTGACTCAACTGTTTCATATGTAAAGGCTTTGAAAGGTCGCTCTGTTCAGAGGAATGTTCCAACCTGACTGATGATTGGCTTTGTATGTGGCCAACAAAGACTCAAAATGGCCGACACTATTAAACTGTCCATCTAATCTCACAATCCATATGTGTGAAGCAAGCTGGCCTGCAGTTACCCGCAGTACAGCTTAAGGTTAAGGCAGATTGTATTGGACCATTTTGAGAACGTCCCTTATTCACTGTCAGTGGATGGGACAAGAACTCCTGCTAGATTATCTTTTTTGATCAAAATGCCACGGGACTTATCATTCCTGTAATGTTGTTAAAAAAGATTTGAAAAGTACTATGAAAAGTGTCTGTACCAGATTTTTTTTCCATATATTTGAGTAAAAATTGTCCCAGTACAACAGTGGTGGACAAAGTACTTAATTTTGTTACTTAAAAGTACAGATGCAGAGGTAAAAAATTACTTAAGTAAAAGTAAAAGTATCACAAGAAAAAAATCGATTTATGTAAAAGTATTTAAAAATGTACTTTAAGAGTAAAAAGAAAGTATTTCACACAAGTGTTGTTAATTTGTTAAAGTGTTAAATGTAGTGATATTGATTTAAAAAGTGATACATATTTTGGTCAACATAGTAAAAGAACAATGTAAAATCTGTCAACTGGACAAAAAGTTGTAGGATGCACACTTGTGTAGCTCAATAGACCTAGCCTACAAACAGAAACTGTAAACAACAGGTGGGTTTAGTTTCAGGGTAGTTACCTCCTCCCTTCAGTGTCCAGCAGTAATCTGCCCAGAACTGAAGAAGCGGCTTGGATGAGCAGCGAAATGTCTTCACTCCTACAACGTTTTGTCCAGTTAACAGGTTTTACATTTTTCTTTTACTATGGACCATACCTGGATAACTGAGGGATTACATAGACATTTTGGTCAACAGTAACAAATTTTTTTCTTATGAATTTTGTGTATATGCAAATTAAGTCAAAATCTTGCTGTCTCTGTTTAAACCCACTTTTACCACTAAGTGCTTTAAGTATCTTAAGTGTGCTGTGTAAATCCAATGCATTATTATTGTGAGTACCTAGTTGGAGGGTTTATATATTTGCTGTAATTGGTTATCTATTACTGTGTGCCAATTGTCTGGGATCCAGAATACACACTTCAGTACAAAATGGTCTGGTCACAGCTGAATGTCCCCATTTTCACATGGGTGTGATTGACAGGTGGATTAGCCATTCAGACAATCGCACATTGTCCACCTGTGTCAAAACAAATAGAAAAAAAAAAAGATATGAAAAATATCACAAGGAACTGAAAAACATCACAAACGTCTGCAGAATCAATGAGTGAAGCACTAAACTCTCTTAATCTGGGGTCAGAGAAATGTCATTTTGTTTGTAAATGATAGATGACCAATGAGCTCCTTCGTTTCACATGTGTCACTGAAATAAACAAATCTGACTGCACGATCACATTTAGTGGGACTCGAGATGCAACTCAGGGCATGGGGACCAGATTAATATCAATCTGTATAAAAAAATACAAAGAGATATTCTGTATTTGCCGGGTTAATGTGCCAACCCTGCTACTTCTACATTTCCTAGTTCTAAGTTCTCCACTGAAAAAAAAAAGAAGAACGCATTAAAATAAAATAACTGAATACTCAAAATCCAGCAATTACTTTTTGTCCATTTCAAAAGAAAGTCGGCGGCACTCTCCTGAAGAATGATTAGCTTCCCGTAAAAATGAAAGGTGTAAATTGATTTAACCATAAAAGTCATAAAAGGGAAGAATAATGTCAGAAACCTATTAAAACGTGTTACCTTTTTTCAGACGGACCGGCCGGCCTAAAACCAGGTGTGAATTTCAATCAACGCTTTTATTTGGTCCCACTACAATATGCAGTGTCCTTATCTCACCTTTGTCAAAAATACTCTCTCCACTTCGTTTTATTTCGTGTTTTTTTATCGTTTTTATTGAAGTTTATTGCTTGAACTATGAGTCAGTGAACTCCCAAAGGTGAATTATCTGTACATTTGCTTATAAGTCTGGTTGAAGTTCAAGGGACACTGCAGGTTGGAGGAGAGAGAAAGAGGTGAGTAATGCTTGGTCTGACTTTTGGAGGTGACTTTGAACGCACCAGGGGGACTGCCATAAGTAAGTGATGTATGAGCAGTCATGCAGGAGACAGGGGGTTTGATATAAGCTGAGGAAGATAAAAACTTATAATGAAATATTTTATTACAGTGCCTTGTAATAAGAAGACCCACTCCTATACAAGTACATAGAAATGAATTGTCTCTTCCAAAATCCAAATCTACTTTATGTATATAGCTCACATGGGAACTCTGCTTAAAGGCACGCAGTGGAATTTTTCTGGTGGAGGGTAAACCACCTGCTGGTCTCCATGGAGATGTTATTGCTTTGCCAAGAATGTTCCAGAGAGTAAGATTATAGATGTTATCTGGCCTCTTACTAGCCCAGGAAAGCCATGGCATCCGAGGAGTCCAAAAAACAACAGAAACTGTTGTGAGCAACCACAGTGCAACAAAAAAAAAAACCAAAACATTATATATTATGGCCTAAACCACTAAGCCTCAGACACAGGTCAATTTAGCTGTAAGAAAATTACTCCAGAATTAACTATTAATATTGCACAGTGTTATTTTAGCATTAGCAGTTAATATAATTTCATGAATTAAAAAAAGAGTGGCACTTGGTAGAGTCCAAATCAGGGCGATGGTGTTCGCCTGACCTGCACTGATAAGGGCGTCTCCAAAGCAGTAACCGTGTCCCAATTCAATAGCTGCACCCTTTGAAGTACCCTTCGAACGGTGCTCCTCCGTGTAGCCTCCGTTGATCACAAAGGCCGTGCTGAAATGGGACAGGCCTACGCCATGGAGCGTACGTTAACCGCTGTCTGTGCGCTTACATTACAGCGCTTACGTTACGTCGCCTAGCAACTGTGACGGCTGCTGACTAATGTTTTATATGCTTAAAATGGACCCTGAAATAATAACAGTTTTTGTTTAGATTGAATGAAGGAATGAATCTTTCCCCTTGAATATCAATGGGCAAATGTAACGTTATAGGTGATTTCTTCCCAATTTTAGCTAGTATTATATAACTTTAAGAAAAATCAGTAGCAGCCGTGGACTCCATTTTCTCCCATAGAAGAAGTCACGCGCGGTGCATGATGGGATATAGGAGGCCGTGAAGGCTGCTCGGACGTACCCTTCGTTCACGGCTGATTTCCATGGAAACGCAGGCCACATTTTCGGCTGCAATCGTGGGCTGCATGAAATGTGACAGGCCTTGTCATACCGGAAGTTACGTAACTGCCCTTCAAATGTAGCTGACGAAGGGTGCAGCTGTTGAATTGGGACACAGCTAGTGCCTCCACCAATCAGGGAAGAAGAACGTGTGAAACAGTGGAACCAACATGGCAACTTAATGATTAAACTGAGGATGTAACTGATGTGGTTGTAATAATGGTGTGCATCAAACGAAATATTTACATACATTACAAACATGAAGGTATACACCTGATAAGTGAGAATAACACTGAACTTATCCATTTCCAGGAATACAAGCAGGGAATGTATGATCACATCCCTCTCGCTCTCTTTCTCTCACTCACTCTCTCTCCTCTTCCTCCTCCTCCTTCGTTCATCTGTTTGTCTGTTATTTGTCAAACTCGTGGCTCCGTTTCCCCTCCTCACCTTTGCCTGGTCTGATCTGACAGCTGTCGTCTCTTTCCATCACCGGAGAGAGCGTTCACTTTGACCTTCGACCTGCCACACACAGCGAACTTGATAAATGAACACAAGCAAACATGTTCATTCTTCTCTGTCAGTATAAATCAACAAAAGTGAAATTATGGGTTCACAATAACACAACATTCACATAAGTGGTGCCATTATTCAGCAGTAAAGACGTGATTCTTTTCAGCTGAAAGGACTTTAAGCCCAAGGATTAATATATCAAAATCTTGAAGACAATCCCAAACAAATAAAGATGAGTCAACGTTTGTGGATCATAAGATATTTCTTTCAAAAACAGTGAATCTCCCTATCTCAAACTCTGGAAACTGAACACAGCATATTCTACTTATTCTATTTTATGGGAATTGAAAGGTTACATGTTCCCCATCTTATGTAAATATTATATAACCATAATTAACTTCTTAATATAAAAAATGTTTGTATTTTAGTTAGGCCCTATATTCTGATTAATTCTTTCAGGCACTCAAAGCTCTTTACATCAAGGAACCACTCACCCATTCACACACACATTCATACACCAGTGTACGTACACAGGGGGCGAGGTGGGTTAAGTGTCTTGCCCAAGGACACAACAGCAGTATTTATTTGTGGGAGCTGGAATCGGATCGCCAACCTAGTCAGTGGATCTGACCTCTCTACCGGGATTCGAACCGCCAACCTTCGGATCAGTGGACAAACACCCAACTGAGCTATACATAATAAATAATACACTATGGGAGTCCATGATACTCCATAAATAAGAAGGGGCAATAGGAGGAAGCGATTAAAATGTATTGAATCCTCCCCCGTTGATCACTGCAGCATCAACAATGCATTTCTTACAGAGTTTTTCATTTTGACATAAACACAACAGAGCAGTTTATAATTGCTTCTATACTGGATTTCCTTTGCGCTTTTGAGGAAAAGCGTCACTTTTGCCCTTTCAAAATTATAATTATTCATCGCTGCTCCCATGTTGATGTTTTCTTCCCCTCTTATTTATAGAATTCAAATTAGCCTACTTTATTTCTCTATACGTAATCCCCGATGGAGACCCTGGCTGTAAATTGGTCGGAAATTAGCTAGGCAAAAATAACAAAAGAGCTATTTTTAATGCGCTAATCTGCTCTGAATAGTTTGTGCAGTTTGTGTTGTGGGCTCACCTGTGAATACCGGAGGAATTAGTCCTACAAAATGTAAGTAATGTGAAGGTGCAGGTGCAGTTATGGCTCTTTGATGTTTCATGTAAAAGTAAACACAAAGATTCAGACAAAGAGAGGCTCATTAGAAATGTGTGTGTGGAGTCATGTGGGACAAACTGAGGCTGTGGGCCAGAGAGGAGACTCTGTACACTGCATTATACTGCAGATTTAACAATATCTGAATCTCACGGCACAATATTATCACAATATGCATCTCACGTTATGATATTTATGGCAATATTTTGGAGGTGCTAAACTATGGCCTGGGGGCCAAATGCGGCCCTCAGGCCATTTTTTCTCGGCCCTCAGGCTTTCTGGTGAATTGGCCCACACAATATCCGGGAAAGTAGGACTACTTTTTACTGGTAGTTTTAAATTCTCCATAATAACTTAAATAACTAACCATGCTGATGTTAGATAGACCAATTACGGAGACTAAATGAAGTTGTGCTGGCACTTTAAAACCTCAGTTCAAAGATCATGATTCATGGTCAGTCTATGGCAGGGGTCACCAACCTTTTTGAAACTGAGAGCTACTTTATGGGTACTGAGTCATACGAAGGGCTACTAGTTTGATACACTCTTCTGAAATAATACATTTGCTCAGTTTGCCTTTAGTTAAACATTATTAATAATGATTAATGATAACCATCTATGTGAAGACACTGATCATGTTGATGACTTCTTACAATAATTATCAACAATAACAGCAAGGTGGGAAACAGATATCAATACTCAGCACTCAGTAACTGAATTTAAATTTTCAGATGATCACTTACATCACTACATCTCACTATCCACTGACAAACCATTTTAACAAAACATGAACTATGTTGCACAATGTTTCAAAAAGTTATCAATTATGTAATGTTAAGGAAAAATCAACTTATATATTTTTAAATAAATATCGGTTGCTTTTTGTGACTTTTTCACCGGTCTCATGAAAAAAGACTGTTGCTTACCCAAAGCTGCCTTTAGCTCACAGGCTTTTTTTGCCCGTAGTGCAAAAAGTAGTAGTGGTAGGTGGGTAGTTAGCGCGGTATTAGCATGGTATTAGCATAGTAGCTTTTGTGACACGTAGTGAAGTGTCTTTCCACATTGTGCCACTTTGCCATCACCACAGTCGCCCCGAAAATGAGACCCACACAGGTTTCTTTTACAGTCGTAAAAAAGAACTCTTCTTCCCATTCGTTGTGATAATGATACATTGTCTTTCTTTTTTCTGCCATGTTTTTGCATTCAGTGCGCATTTTCGCAGCGCCCGTGTGCTTACTATCTACGAGCACTAGTTTTGTCACGCGCACAATACTAACCTTTGAACTAGAGTAGGTCAGAGTTCACCATAACTTATCTAAACTTCATGTATAGTGAACATATTTTTTAAGATATTGTCATTTTTAAATCTATATAAATGCAAGGGTGATTAAAAAAATAGCAACAGAATCAAATTAAATTTTAGATGCAGCTCACTATTGAGTTGTGCTATTTTTAGAACCGGTCTGCGGGCGACTCATGCAGTCCTTGAGGGCGACCTGGTGCCCGCGGGCACCGTGTTGGTGACCCCTGGTCTATGGCTCTCCGCAGTCCTTGGGGCGACCTGGTGCCCGCGGGCACCGTGTTGGTGACCCCTGGTCTATGGCTCTCCACGTGGTCTAAGTTTCAATATGGGCCCTGAAAAAAAAAAAAAGTTTGCTTTAACAGAATTGCAGAAATGTGACTTTTTCCTTTTAGATTGTGTGAATCATTACTGTGATGATCCAAAGAACTAAGTGCTTATTAACAGTTCTTCATGCACTGCACTGAAACCGTGCAAAGGATCATGGTCTATGTAGTTTCCTCTGTTTTTTTAGCAGCTGTAATAAAACAAAGCATGCGATCCAATATATAATGACAGTCCATGATATTATTGTGAGACTTCTGACAGTAAAATATCAGGATATTTTAGTTATTGTTACACCCCTATTAGAAACAGGATCTTTTTTTTTTCTACAATATAATGATAATGTTAAATGCTTAAAACCAGTCACAAATCAGTGAAAGGGATACAAGGGGGGGAACATCCATCAGTTGATTTGTTATTTTGTCAAGTCAAAGTTCAATAAAGAGAATTATTCTGACAGTGTAATCCCTCATTCGTCCAGGAGTGGACCAAGATAGAAAAGGTTTCAGAGTTGGTTGTCTGGACACTGTTTTTGCACTGAAGAAATTTCAGCTCCCATCCCATTTTCAAGTTAACTCCTTGCAGTACATATGTCTGTATATATAAATGGACATAGCTAACCTGCTAGCCGCCGCATTCCAAATAAAAAGTGATCATGGGCACACTTCTGGCTCCATAAATTCTGGATCCAATTTACTCCAATTTACTTTCTATTGAAAACTTGTCGCCCCTTTATCCATAACTGCTGCTCTCAGGCTCATCATTTTGGTCTTAAAGTGTTCATTTTAACCCGCTCTATATGATCCTGGTATTTTTATTTCACTATTTTGTCCATAAATCAAAATATGAACATAATAACAGACAAATCAGGCAGTTTCTTTCCCTGAGGTTGTACCCGGTAGCGTTAGCAACAGGTTTGATTGACAGTGTTGCTTAGCTCCTGCTCCCTGCTAAACCAGCGGTGTGGGTGGGAAAAGGCGTTACCTTCAACAGCTTCACTCTGGGTTGGCTCTTTTGTTGCTATAATACTTGCAGTCGGAATCTCAAATATGGAACTTGGCTTCAAATTTTCCCCTATAACTTCTAGCCTCGATGAGCTTCATTTGGCTGGAGCCGAACGCTATGGGTGATGTCACACTCACTTAGTCCACTTCTTTATACAGTCTGCAGTACAGTATAAATCCTAGTTTCTCAATCCAGCAGCATGAAATTGAAAATGGCTTCTGGATGGCAGGTGGAACGTTATAAACATTACAAAGAACAGTGTCCAGATGACTACCTCTGAAACCTTTTCTAGCTTTAACAAATATTTTGCATTGAAAAGTACACTTGCGTAACTTTTCGGGTAGAGGGTTCACTATAGTATTGCTTTTGTGCATAACAGTGACATTTCATGGAGAGAGGCAGGTTTTGGACTCCACAAGAAGTTTTTTTACCTTTTTGTCTGTGCAACCTCTGAGGCTTGAAGGTGCTCAGTATAAGTGATTGCACCGACAACTATTAGTTTTAGTTGACATTCAGATTTCGTCTCATTTATTTAATCTTGGTTGAAGTGTGTTTAACAACCAGGCTTTTGTCATTGCCAGAGAAATGAAACCTCATGTGCCAAGAAAGGATAGTGCTAAATCATTACCGTCTTTCGAAATCGCTAAAATCTCAAAATGTACACCCTTTTTTTCCATTACCCAGCTGCCACAAACCAGTTCCTCTATTACGCTCACACCTCAAAAGAATTGTCCCTTTGTATTTCCGAAGCAAAAGAAAACTCTGAGAAAGTCTGTGAGCAGTGCGTTGTGGGTATAGGAGGTGCTGAGGCCTGGAGGCTTATTGCTGTTGAGCTGTCATTTCTTTAGTCTGGCAGTGAACACGTTTTGGCTCGCGGGTGTGCACTCTCACCGCGGGATAGGTCCGGCTGTCCGAACCCACGGGTCAGCTGAGGAGCCACGTCCAATCACCAAATGGCACCTCAGCCTCTGCAGTGTGTGTGTGTGTGTGTGTGTGTGTGTGTGTGTGTGTGTGTGTTTACAGAGAACAAAAGACTGAGGCAACACTAACACAAAAATGAAGTTGTTAGGTTGATGGCACACTTGTAGAAATGGTGGCAACGGCAGAATTGGATTGGGTCACAGGGCTATGTTCAAAACCTACTTCCAAAACAACAGTAGCACTTACTTTTGGAAGTAGCTTTTGGACAAAAACCCAAGTCTCTGTTTCCTCTACCGTTAAAGTGAAACTAAACAACTTTTTTTTTGTTTAAAGTGTATTCATTCCATTGTCTGCTGTTTCCAGTCCTTTCTTGGCAATTTTGGTGCAGAATAGGTAAATTTGCAGCTTTGTGTTCAAAAACATCTAAGCCTAAGTGTGTGCTGCTTTCCGTGGCCACTGAAATTTCAAGTACTACGATGCTCTAAATGTAATTTTGTTGTTTTCTATGACAATGACAATAAAATCTTGAATCTTGAACCAGTTTAGCAGCTCTATTTGACATTTGATTGTGGGTGGAGTTTAGGTGTTATTCCCACTTTAACGTTTTTGTGTTACATCAGTAGTAGTATCTTCCAGCTTGGGTCCCATAGTGTTACAATACAAAGATTTCAAACTTTTCCACCTTCAAGGCACTCAAAGTGCTTTATATCAAGAAACGACTCACCCATTCACACACACTCATACACAGTGTTCGCAGACACAGGGGGAAAGGTGGGTTAAATGTCTAGCCCAATGACACAACAACAGTATTCATCTGTGGGAGCTGGAATCGCATCGCCAACCTGTGGGTCAGTGGATTTGACCACTCTACCAATGATGTTTAGGTCAAGAGCGGGAAAAAAATACTTTTCTTAATGTTACCATGTGATATTATAGTAGTACCGATAAACCTTAAGATCATTTTAAAACTGTTCAGGAAATGTCAAAGTTTGGTATTAAGTGTACATCATAGGGAAACACAGTTGGTATCATATCATATCATGGTTAAAAGCTCATAAAAGTTAGAAAATATGAGCAAATATAAATGAAATTGACAAAAACAATGACATTATTTTAGCTGACAAAATTAACAGTGCTTTACATGCTACAAAACCATTAAAGGTGTAATATGTAACTTTTCTGGTTGGGGGGGATCTGTCCACTTGTCTCCATGGAATTGTTATTGCTTTGCCTGGAATGTTCCACAGTGTCCATATTGCATTTATTTGGGATTGCATCTCCACAGACTTGACCTGTAACTTGAACTGGTGGCGTCACCTGCTTGTTTCATTAATTCATTAATCCAAAGTCATCTTCTCTGAACACTCAAAAATGCTCCATTTGCATTTTGCCAGTTTAGTTGCATCATAGATAAACCTCCAGACTTATCCTGCACAGTTCTTAAGCCCATAAACCATCACCAGATTCAAATTCTCAGTGAACACATGGCCCTATTAGCATAGCATTCATGAAGGAAAATAATCTGTTTACTTTCTAATTGTTCATTCCTGTTGCTGACAGCAGAGGGAGCTCCAACACTTAAACCTAACTGGAAATTGAGGTATAGTTTATAAAGTGTGTTTTCGAAATGCAGACATTATTTTAAGTTAGAAAATGTGAAATACTATCCCGAGGTGACCATAGGCCTGTTTAAAAGGGAATTAAATCCTCATAATGCATAATATGTGTTCTGTAAGTCATGCATTTATGGTTAATTACAACAATGTCCCTGCTGTCAATCAAACAGTTTTTTTTTTTTTTTTTTTAATTCTCTGACATATTTTCTCCCGTTATGTGGCCTTTCATTCAGAGCACATTGCATAGCTGCACTCAGACACTCTGTAAAGCACTTCTCCCATCAGCTGACATTAAACAGTGCACGCTGACAGAGAGGTCCCTCAGTTCAACCTGCAGTGACAGCCAATTAAACACCGCCTTCTTTAAAAACGCACCCAGAGAGAAGACGAGCGGCGTGTTATTTAGTCAAGGTCAAAGTGGGTTCAGGAAAATACCTCCCCCCGGAAACGAGGCGCCCCTCAAAGGTTCCCAGCGTAGATTCATTTATAGTATTAATGTAATTCAGCCTCTGGCGCTGGGAGAAAGAGCACGCAAACAGACGTTTGATTGGTCAGTCCAGGAATGCTACAGCTAATAAATAATGTAGTTCCTGCGTGATACAAAAACATGAAAGATATAGGGAGACTAAGAAAAGATCATTTTTATAATGTCATAATGTCTTCTGGAGTGTTCCTGGTTTCAAATTATGTATGAAATATATAAGTTCTCCGTGGGTTATTGAGGCATGGAAAATGAGTATTGTTGCTATGGCAATTAGCAATTTAAAACATCTTTTGAGTGGTCAAAAGTATTCAAAATGGCACCTGTAAAAAGGAAACCGAATCCAATGAATAGGGTGGGGCGCTGGAATACAAAGATATACAAAAATATATATCTTTGTATTCCATCTAAAGAGTAATGAAAGGTTTTCATAAATGTTGTGACTCAACTATCTCAAACTTACAACACTTGAATGAACTGTAAAATCAACCACAAAGTACAAAAATATAATCTGGCCTTTTCAGTTTTTCACATTTTTATTATTTAATTTTTTGTTGATTAAAGATTATATTCTCAATATTAAAATTTTGCATACCTCCAAAACAACCATTACTTTAACATGAATGGTTCTATAAATGTTCTAATTTGACCACAAAGATGCTTTTATTTGCTCAGTGTTCTTGCTTTTAACCTGGTTGTCACTGTCAGCCATCATTATTTTTGACAAATGCACCCACTCTCTCTTCCATTATTTATACATTTTAGCAACAGACTACCTCCTCCATCACAGCAGCAGTACAGTGTGCCTCCTCAGCCTCTCCAACTCCTCCTCTTCTGCATCACCAGTTAAATAACATGTGTCACCACATTTCTGACAGCTCTATCCCAGGTCTTAAAAATATCCATGTCTTGTTTTGTGCTTTGAGTGACTGCAGTGCACTTCCTGTCCGCTGCGGTGGGCCGTGCTGCTCCTGCTGAGTTTAGATTGAACATTTTACCTGTTTCTGACTCATTGCTCTGTGTGGCTCCCAACACAAAACACAAAAACAAAGAAAACTGCGACTTCACTTTTTTTTTCTTTAAGTGATTTGACGTAGGAGAATAGCATGATTTAAGAAAAACAAAATCTTTAAAACTCAGTCTGTGATTTCTGTCATTTGAATGTGCTCTGTGTAACCTAGGACAAAAAAACAAAAAAACAAAAAAAACAAACAGTGTTTTTCAGTGTTTAGTTTTTCGGTCAGTTTGGTCTCTTAGCATACAAGCTTTCATGTGGAAACAACACAATTATCCACTCTGCACCGAAAGATGTTTGAATATTTAATTGAATCATTTTGATAGATTTATATGGGGCATTGTAACTTCAAAGGCTGTTTTCTCAAAATGCATTTTTCTCTCATAAGAGCTGAAGGATCAGCCCTTAAAGTAGCACCCACATACAGCAAACTTTCCAGTCTTGTACTTCTGTAAAATTTTGACAAATTGTACAGAAGGATTTTTTGATTCCAAGCCTTATTTATTAAGTTTTAAGTTTAAACTTTTTTTTTTTTTTAATGAGGTGAAATTGGAATTTTTAGGTAATTCATCAGTCAGATCTTGTTTACACAAATACTAAATAAGATATCCAAAATCCCCTGTAAATGTTTTAATATCTAATATAACAACAAAATTAAGCAAAAAACTTAAACTTAAACTTGACTCCATCTATTTTTGAGATTCATATGTTCCAAAAATTGTCAATTTTGGACATTTTACAAATAAAATGCCTTATTTTTACAGTTACACACTGCACCTTTTAACAACTGACCTCTTGCTGCACATTGTTACATCTGTTCTTTGTCTCTTCATGAATACACTACATATTTCTTTTTAAAATCCGTGTGTGTATGCTAATAATACTCCAATTACGTTTCATGATATTTCATTAAACAGAGCATTCACATAGATGACTGGGGGCTGCTTCACACAGCTGGTAACAGCGCATGCCCCTGTGCTGGCCTGAACTCTTCCACTTGACTTCACAGCGGTCCAAAGGGAGCCTGTTCTACCCACTACATCTGTCTAAACACTCATGAATCCTACGAGCCTGTTTAGTCTGAATCCTGACAATTATCCTGAGCCAAAGCCGTCTCCTGATGAGTAATGCTCTACGCTCTATTGTAACTGCTGCTCTGCTGCTCCTTTTACTGTAACACGCCTCTTACATTTTAGTAAAAGCACTATTGTAAGTCTATTTTATTCCAACGTTATCCATCCAAGATGTTATTGTTTGCCTGGAATGTTCCACAGTAGGGCATTAAAGTCAACTGTCTTTGGATCTATTCAATACAGGTGTTTTTATTGCTCTGTGAATGGGGTCAGTTATAATAAAAACAATGTGAGCCCTTTAAAGTTACCCTGTGTAACTTTTCTATTAGAGCGTCCACCACCTGCTTGTCTTCATGGAGATATGCTTTGACTGAATGTTCCACAGTATGACATTTAACATAACTATCTCCATGGGGAATAGCATGTAGAGCCACCATGACCAAAGGTCAGATCTGTGGAGAGGAGACCCCACTTATAGCAAGAATGTATCTATAGATACTTTGCAGTGACATCACGGTGGGTAGGTTCTATATGTATGTATATGGTGGAATGTTCAGCAGTTACCATGGTGACACAATGCACACATTACCAAACACTGCCAAAACAGTTTAAAAATAGGATGAACATCAAGAAAAAATACAAAATGGATACAAACAACACATGTTCAAGACAATACAAGCATTCTTGGTCCAGTTTAGGAGTTTGATTTTCAACAAAAAAGCGGTGAGAGAGATTGAAAAACTGTTGGCTAATGCTAGCTAGTTTTTAACAGTACAAAAACAGTTAAGTCAGTTCTTTAAGGTCAGATTGTGTTAAAACAAAACTAAGATTAAAGTCAAACTTGAGCAACTGAGTTTTAGACAGAGCAATGCCTACAGTTAGCATCACACTCCAGAGAATGTTGATGACATCAGCTGCAATTTGTATCAATTTCAAAAAGCATTTCTGAGCAATAGGAACCGTTGTAGCGAAATAAATACTTGACAAATACGTTTAATGTCATACTGTGGAACATACCAGGCAACGCAGTAACATCATGAAGACACAGCAGGTGGCAGGAAAAGTTACGCAGTGCTCCTTTAAACTGTTTCAACACACTGCCTCTTCTCTCTGTACTTCTGAAACAGGAAGCAGGGACCTCTGAGCGCGTGTTTTAATCTAATCGTGACAATTGTCCTGAGCCCTTTACCTCCTGATGAGTAATACCAGGAGTGGAGTCGATTTAACTAAACACTTGTGCACAGCCATCAGGGACCCACTCACAAAGATGGTTTTAAATAGAAGTCGCTCTGAAATGACTTGAGAGATTTGGACGTGGTAATTGTGATTGTTCAGAGCCGGTCCATGGAGTATGTGTTTTTCATTGTTCTATGTAATTTTTATGTGAACACGGAGGTCATATATTTGTGTTAGGTCTCATGGTGGCGGCGGTGCTGGAGTGAGATTTAGACTGGGTTTAATTGAAAAGGAACTAAAGCACATAGAACCGGTCCCTATGGAGAGGGTAAATATGAAGGGGATATTATAACATGGCTAATAGAGCACATCCAACACTGAATAAAACGAGAATGTGTTCATAATATGTTGCCTGGTGAGATAAAGGTTAAGGCACCAGCCTATACACACTAATACTTTTGTTACTGCTGTTTATTGTCACAGTGAATGGTAGTGTTACATCATTTTAAATCCATCACTAACTTGGCGCATACAAGCAAAAAATCATAAAAATGATAATTGAAAAATGGGGTATGTAAAATTAAAGAAACATTTTGTATAATCAATAGCAAATTAAATTAAGACTAAATGTCCACAATGCTCAAAAATTTGAAATCATACTACATCTTTGTTTTGATCAAATTTAGAAATTTCTCTGTTTCAAGGTTAAAGGTGCACTACGTAACTTCTGCGGTCTGCTTGTCTCCATGGATTTATCATTACTTTGTTTGGAAAATTTCACAATATGGCATTAAACATATCTATCTTGCATTTATACAGCTACAGGTGTTTTTTATTGCTGAAGAATGTCTTGAAACATACATTCTTACTGTGAGCGGACTCGCCTCTCCACAGATCCGACCTGTAATTTGGCCCGGTAGAGCTATAGGACAGCTAGAGTTTGTTTTTGTTTTGCTGTACTTGTCCTATATATTGTGTGATCTGTATATTTGTTTTTTTTGTTGGTTTTTTTGGGGGTTTTTTGTGAAGCATTTTGGTCAACTGAAGTTTTAAATGTCCTTTATAAATAAACTTGAAATAAACTTGAATTGAAATCATGTATTTGACAGAATTCAACAGGATTCAAGTATCCAAAAGTAACTTTATAATTCCGTAACTTCCCCACAGTGGGACAGATAAAGGTTTATCTTGTCCTCTAATTACAAAAATGAAGCAGACGTAATACATTTTCAACAGTTTAACTGATTAAAAGATCTAAATGCTAATGGATTTAAGACTTTATTACAAAAATAAACAACCATTTTTAATTTTCAGGGTACAAATAGTAATGTTAGTTCATTTCTCTGTTAACAAGCACGGAAAAAAATAGTGTTCTCTAGCCTCATAAGATACAACAGTGCAGTATAACTTGCATAAGGTTCTAATGGGAATGACTGAAATGCATTGAATAGAGGGACTTGAATGAAAAGGTCCTTCATTTGCCATTTCAAATTGACTGCAGAGACTTGCTAATTGTGAGTCTATGGACGCGTCTGCACTGTACAGCCCACAGCCCAGTGTTTGTGAATGTGCCATATGCTCCAATGTAAGCCTATCTCTGAGGTCATATTTCTGTGCCAGCGGTCTCCAGGCAACCGTCCCTCCGAGTTTTCCGACAGAATTTAATTGAAAAGCAGCGAAAGACCCGGGTTTTGTTCCCTCACGGAGCGCGTCTAAATAGAGCTCCACCATTGAGGATTTGGGACCGCTCCTACCCCTATAGTGCCTTTTGACATTCTTCCAAGAAAAGAAAAGACTGCTAAATGCGTCCTCCCAAAAGAAAGGCCAGAATAGGACGTAGAGTTTTGTCTAAAAGCGACTGGTCCCGGGTGAAGTTATTGTGGGAGCGGGTGGGGAGCTGTCCGCGGTCCTGAATTAGCCTGGCGTGGCGTTTAGCGGTTAGCGGTTAGCATGGAGGCTCAGAGCTCTCTGTCACTGTCTGCTCCTCATATATAGCCTGCTCCCCTTGGTTTAACCTGTAACCTGCCATGTTAGATACGCTTTGGGCTAAAATAAAACAGAGCAGAGAAGTGTGAATGTACAGATTTTTTCTTCTCTTTTTCTTCCAGCTATTTTTCTTGTTTTAATAGTCTAGTGTTGTGTTTTTGGGTCAAAACTATAAATTATTGTTCAATCACTACACGGGCCAAGGGATATGGCTTGAAATGCACATTACTAGTTTGCTTACTAATGCAAAATCAAGAATAGGTTTTTTATACCGCCACAAAAACTGCTGTAAACGCCCTTCAGAAGAGCTTTTGGTTAAAACTACAGTCCGATTACAGACTCTTATTCTATAGATCAGCGTCAAAGACACTACTTCACAAGCTCCATGTGCTTCATGCAGCCATCCGCCCTGTCACAAGTGCACTGTTTACCTCCCGTCACTGCACACTTTAGTCCTGGTGAAGTGGCCCCCTCTCCGCACCCGCACACAAACACACGGGTTATTGTTCATTTACAAGTCTTTAAATGGTAAAACGGCATCCTACCTCAGCTCACTCCTAATCATCCGCAGCTCCGGCCGCACGCTCCGCTCCAACAGCTACATTACCCTGGTCGTTCCTACAGCCCTCACAGCTTTTGGCCGCTCCTCATTTCAGTTCTCTGCAGCAAGTGACTGGAACCACCTACAGCAGACTTTAAAACTTTGTTCGGTTTTACCTCTGTCGCCTTTTAAAAACTCAATCCAGAGTATTTTACAGGATCAGTGCACATGCTTTCAACACTTCTTTAAACTGCAAATGTGTCACAGTCTCAGGTTCTGATTCACTGTTCCACATTATGACTGATGTGTGAGTGTTTGTGAGTGTATTCTGTGCTGTATTAAGCTGCCTCTTGGCCAGGCCGTCATTGCAAAAGGTTTTCGCAACTGACTTACCTGGTAAAATACTGAATACATAAAAAATGAAAAATAAATTTAGTATTAGATCATGTTCATATAGTGAGAAAAAGCTGTGTCCTCTATCTGCAGGTAAAGGCCCTGGCAACCCAGGTTCAGTAAGAGCACAGGCTACATACAAAAATCTATATGTCAGCCCTGGGGCAGAGTGAACAAAGTGGCATCTGTACTGCGCCAAAAGCCTCTCAGAGTTCCAACGAATTTTGTATCTGTAATAGTTGAATGACGCCATAGCTAACCACAGAAAAATGTCAACCATGAACTGGAGGTGTCGTTGCTAAGACTGTGCAGGAGATGCAAAATTCCACAGAATCGAGTCTATTCTTTAGTGTCAAAATCGAGTTTGAAATGTAGCATCATGACAACACTAGTAGGTAACAACTAGGCATGGGACGGTATTGAAATATGGAGTCACGATTATCATGGCCAAAATAACTGTGATACATTTCTGGATATTAATAATTATAATTGTAATGTTATTTCATTATATATTATTAATTTTAATATTATGAAGAGGTTCCATATCTAAACAGCTGTTATAGTATTGTACTTTGTTATAAGTGAAAACAACACTGATCTAGAGGACGTCATCATGGAGAAGAAGACTTGTTCTGCACATTCTGGTGATGTAAAGGTGATTATCTGTTGCCGATTATCACAATTATATCAAATGTTCCATGTCGACCCTTTTTATCACGATAAACGATATTATTGTTTATTGTCCCATCCCTAATAAAACTAAACTAAAAGTGCCGTGACAACTATGACTGTCTAAACGGATTTTGTAGAAACTTGTAGCTGACTTTATTACCAAACAGAAAATTGCATTGGACCTCCAGCATCACACTTTGTTATTTGCATGAGGCGAACGGCTGTAATGACCACTCCAATTCCACAAATGTCCCTTTTTCCTCATTTTCTATTTAACTTGAACCTCATCTCCCACTCGCTCCTTTCACAACAACATTACGGCTCCGCGCTGGAGCGAACTGCATTTTGGGACAAAGTTACTGAGGTGAGGCGCGATGCACAACATGTCCAGCCTGAAAATTGAAATGAACCCTGCGATGTTTGTCCCTGCAGCTCACAAATCATGAGTGAAAGTGGATGGTAGTTTTTAGCAGAATAAGCTAAGTAAATACAAGATATTCCTCACAGGCAGCTGCACAGATTTCAAGGTGTTTATTTTTGTGTGTTCAAAAATATATGGAACAGCAATGTAGTTGGGCTGGGAGGTTGTTGTGAATATGTACAGATGAAACCAGAAGTTTACATACACTATAGAAAAAGACACATACGCCTTTTTTTTCTCACTTGCTGACATGAAATAAGACTAAACTTTTCCCGTTTTAGCTAAGTTAGAGTTACCAAAATGATTTCTATAGTACTTGAGTTTTGTTGATGTGAAATTTATTGTCCAAAATGGAGCACACTGGAAGAAAACAATTGACTATGTTCTAATGGAGAAAAAAATATATATACTCATTCAGTGTTTTTGTTGTTTTTTTTTTAATTACTTTCTACATTTTAGATACATACAGAAGACATCAAATATATGCAGCAAGATACATGGAATTATAACAAAACTTAACGATTTTTTTTTTTCTTCAAAGTATCCACCCTTTGCTTTGTCAAAAAATATTTAGCAGAGTTATTTAACTTTTTTCTTGCCTACACATTTCAAGATATCATGCCTCATGCTTCATATATGTGATGTCTTCGATGTGTATGTAAAATGTAGAAAGTAGTATAACTAAATAAAAGAAAAAAAACTTTTGACTGGTAGTGTAGTACTGAAGAGGTGGTCTACGCTAACAACTAACCAAGATTTAAAAACAAAAATAAATTCTAGGTTTAAACACCACCACTTGTAATATGTGTTATGATTTTCTTGGCCAAAATAGTGTAGAAATAAAGTAGACAACATATGTTCTTACTGTCAGCATGAGTGGGTTCACTTCTCCTCAGAGCTTTTATCCATGGAAATAGATATGTGCCGTACTGTGGAACATCCCAGGCAAAACAACAACATCTCTATGGAGACAAGCAAGTGGCAGACATCCATGGGTTTCAGAGTGATGAAAAATTTGGACGGCTGACGTAGCAAATAAAGCACCCAACTTGATTCTTGCAAATAAGTTGATATAGTATCTAATAAAAAAGTGTTTTATCAATTGCAAACTCAGAGGAAAGAGTCTTAAACGTTGGTATAGGATGGACTGAGAGAACTAGGAACTGGATTTACTTTCCTACTTCTTCCTTTCATTGTTTGAAAATCGGGTAATGACTGGTGAATGGTTTCCCTGTCAGATTTGACATGTGACTGCACATTGCATCAGGTTTGTGAAGTTGCAGTGTATTGTTTTGTATCCGTGCCGTGCAGGAGCATGGGTGACGTAGGCTGAGCTTTGAATAAGATCATACAACTAACCGTAAGGAGGGTTGGAATAGGGCCCGGGAGAGATTGCTAGATTACTCAAACATGCATGGATGACATATAAAACCCGTCAGGCAACGTTATAACAAGGTAGAAAGCTCCAAAATATACATTTTGCATAATACTCCCTTTTTAACAAATAACTTTAAAAAATCATTATCGCACAAAAGATCTCACCAGTGCCCTGGGAGAGTCTGATCAAAAAGTGGCATCCATACTGTGCTAATATCCTCTCCGACCTCCGTTAAATGTTCTATCACTAACTCAAAGAAATAATAGCAATGTGACAGCTTTTGGCATCCAACCCTCAATCTTCTTTTATGTGGCTGACTCTTCCTCCAGACCCACTGCTTACAGAAGACATGCTTCGTGTTGCTTCTTGCAGAGGGCATTTACCAAAGTAATTCAGTCAGGCCAATTTTGATGACAAAATTGTTTATTCTCAAAGGAACCAGTTTCATCTCCCAATCACCACATCCGAACTACACCCTGTACAGAGCCCTTAATTAAGATTCACTGTTGTGTTTGGGCTCTCAGACTCTAAGCGCCCCCTAGAGACCGCAGGCACAGGCTTTGGTTTTGGTTTGTTGACAGAGCAGAGGACCGGGGGCGAAAAGGACAAGGCAATAGAGAAATGCATTTGGGAGAGCAGGGCCAAGCGGATGTTGTTTACTTGGCAACAAAGCTTATCATTTATGCATGGGTTCAGATTTAACTTTTAGACTGGAGCACTGGGGAGGCAGACGAGCAGTAACATATGTCAGACCAGTATCAAATATTAAAGTCAGTTGGTTTTTTCAATGTTTTTCAATTTGTGCAGTTCTTGGTTATTGGGGCTTCAAACTTTAATGATGGCATTTCTCACTCAACTTTAACTCAATATCATTTACACACTGAGTGGAAATTATTGGACCATTGCTGTGACCAGGAGCTGTTACATTTATTATAATAGAAGCAGTGAAATTGTAAAATATATTAATATTGTTCTGCAGAAAAGCTTACCATGGTGACTTTAAAAGCCTGTACCCGTAAAATAAGACCACTGTGTTCTGTCTGCATCTAATAACACAGCTTTTTATTGTCCAATAATCAGGACGTGCACTGCTAGCATGCTAATTGTAGCTAACTTTTCCATCATGGTAAACTCCTCTGTCATCTCTGAAAGTAGTGAAGAGCGCTTATAAACTCATGGTGATTTATAAGGATTCTCAGAATGTATAAGGTAAGTGAGGAATAACTTTGGACTACTGCAAACAGTTTAAAATATGTTTATCTTATTTATTTCTTTTTATCCTCCAGAAATATGCATGTTTGCATTAAGGAAACATTCACAGAGATATTGACACATTAGTGTGGAAAAGGAACTGGAGACAAGGCAGTGTCTTGCACAATAAAGCACAACAACAATATGAACTGAAGAGAGCAGAGAATCAAACCTGTCAATGTTGCACTGAGAGAGGGGTTTGCCACTTTTGTGTCTCCATGAAGATGTTATTGCTTTGCCTGTAATACTCCATAGTATGGCATTATGTATATCTATCTAGTATTTATTTTAGTGCTGTCAAACAATTAAAAAAAAAAAAAAAAAGGCATCAGTGGTGCCCGTGGTCATCGGAGCCAAACTGGAGGAGTGGCTACAGAAGATCCCAGGAAAAACAAAGGAACAGCAACGATACTGCGCCAAAACCCCAAGCTCCCAGGCCTCTGGTAGAGGACCTGAGCGTGGAAAAAAGGGGATGAAACCACTCGCGGAGGGTGAGGATGAGATTTTTTTTTCTTTATTGATATTTTATTTTATTTTTTTTTTTTTTTACAAAAATTATCTTTTATTTCATTTAATTATTCCAGAAATCTAAATGAATTATTTTAAAGCCTAACTGGCTACAATTATAATTGCTATAAAATGGCATTTCATAATGAATTTGTGAGACTATAAGGTGTGTGTGTGTATATATATATGCATTTGTTGTTGTTTTTGTGCGTTTACCTTGCCTGAGATCCAGAATATACATTTCTTCAGTACTTTATGAAGATTTGTCACCGTTGAATCTCCCCTTTTCAGACGGCCTTGACTGACATGTGGATTAGCCAATCAGAGACATGCGTGGTCCATCTGTATTGAAAAAAAATAAAGAAAATAAGGAAAATATACAACAGGCTAAAAAACGTTGCAGAATTCTGCAGAATCAATGGGCAAAGCATTAAACTCTGTTAATCTGAGGTGAGATAAATCACAGGTGACCAATGAGATCCATTTCACACACGTCACACAAAGCTGATCTGATTGCACAATCATGTCTGATTGGGCTTGAGACGCAACAGACGACGTGGGGTCCAGACTGATATCAATCTGTATAAAAATAGAGAGAGAGATGTCATTCTGGATTTGCCAGGCGAGAATTTACCATCAGCACAACCTACTGATTCAGAAAGACTTTCAAATTTACTTTTGAAATCTTTGTGTTTGCCGTAGCCAGCCTATACAGACGGTAAATACAAGCCTATTCAGGTGGTTATTTTCACTGTAGACCTGTTACAAGTGGCTAAACACACCCAGTCAAGACTGATCGTCTTTCCCATTGAGAAACACAGAGTCAGTACCGCACGCATTCGTCCTGCTGGAGCCACCGGTGTGGCCGTCCTTACGGTGTTGGTTGTTGCGTGGCTGTGGTTTCCTGAGGTTACACACGTAACGCTGAGGCGTGCAGTGGCGTGCAGTGTGTTTAGGGCTGTAACCTCTCCAGCCCAACGTACATGTGTGATTGGTCAAAAAAGACCATGTGATTAATCTGCAATAATTCATGGATGATGCGTCAGTTGGTTTTGATTAATCACATGCGTTAATGCGTTAACGTTGACATCCCTAATTTATTTTTGTTATGGATGTTTATATTGCTGGACTCACCTCTCCACAGATCCGACCTGTAACTTGGCATCTAAGTATCTAGAATTCTGTCATGTTTGAAATAAAACTAAACAATCAATCAATCAAAATTTAATGACATACAAAATTCTAGACAAAACAAAATCATCTCCAGTAGGTTGTGTATGTTCCACTCAAAAAGTTACACAATGCACCTTTAACAGAAATACTTATCTATAGTCATCTCTTTAGACCTTTACACCCCTGTTCCAATCTCACTACAGTCCCACTTGAAAGATGAGTTTTAGGTTTGACTTTGCCTTCTCCTGTCTCGCCCCTGTCTCCGCAAATGTCTAAATGTCCATCCATCAAAAGAACAGCTCAGATGAAGACAAAACGCTAGGCCCTAACCTTCTACACAGAGGACAATGCACACAAACACAAGCACTCTCTCCTATTGCCCCTTAAAACTGCACCCACATGCTCATATCTCAGGCCTGTCCCGATTAGCCCACTACGCCAATATTTTAGCAATCATATTAACCTTGCCAGCCAACATTCCAGCACTTTTATTACCCCCACGTCTGGATAATATTTTACCATTATATACACTTTACCCATGATGCATTTGCTCCTGCTCAGTCGGATGCCACTGCCAAGAAGGACCTGCACTCTGGCCAACGGTGCTAAATTACAGCTGTTTTCGTTTTGTGGGAGACAAAATGAGAAGCTTGTAATCTCTGAGGAGGCTTATCGTTCTGCTGCTGTGGTGGAGACAGAGGATGGTAATGCTAATATAGTTCACTAGGGGTTTTCTTGACACAGTGAGGATTACAATATTGGTTGAATTTACATAATACATGACCTACTTTTTACATTTTTGTTTTTGATTCTTGTTAATTAAATTTCTTTCATTCATTTCAGATTACTTGGGCTCACTTTTGGATATTTTATTTGACCCAATTTGTCTGTGTGAGATACTTGTGATTGTGATGCTAAGCTTGAATAATAAACATTTTTACAGTTATCATTTTACTTGATTTGCAAAAAGCTTTCAAGACTGTTCATCATATTTTGTTGCTAAAGTTGAAAAATAGTGATGGTTTAAGGGGTCATATACATACATGGTTAGAGAGTTAACTCATAAATAGAAAGCAAATTATTCAATTTAATTCCCACAATTCTGTTTGTAAACCTGTGGTGTGTGGAATTCCACAAGGTTCTGTAATTTCCAATATTATTTAATTTGTTTATTAATGACATTTGTGAAGTAGCCAAAAAATTAAGTTATTTGTTATTTTCAGATGACACCACTACATTCAGTTGAGGGCCAAATTTAAGAGAGGTTGCAGACAGAAATGGCAAAAGTAAACAAAATATACTTTTTATTAATTGGAGACAAACTAAATACATGATTTTTTTATACAAAAAATGAAGTATTGATCAAGTAACTGAAGTAAAATTCTTGAGAGTTTTATTAAACAGTGAACTCAGTTGGCAACCTCATATTAGTTACATTTAAAAAAAGGCGAGCAAATGTGTTGGGATTCTTCATAGGTTAAAATATGTTTTAGAACAGACCTCCTTACATTTGTTATATACATTTGTAATTGTTCCATATTTCTCAAATTGTGTCTGGGGTAATGCCTGCGTTAATCATACACATGTCTTGTGTCTGCTTCAAAAGAATCAATAGATTTAAATTATCAATCATGAAGGCAAGAGAAAGAACACATCTAAACTTTTTATCAAGACAACAATCCCTGAATTTAAAGACCTTGTTGATTTTCAAATATGCATAACCATGAGGAAGGCTGCTAAAAGACTGGTACCAGAAAACACCTGTAATCTCTTTACATGCATCTCTGATGACAGTGCCGTTTCCCCGCACCTCGCTCAGGCACAGGGGTTTTTGGCTGGTGTTGGGCTGTGGAATGATCTACACAAGAACATCAAATCCTGTAGATGTAGAGGAATAGAGGAACAACGTGTTGCATAGAAGGACATGTATTAAAGGGAACTGTTTTAATGACCTTATGTTATGAATGATTCCTGACCATTTCAATGATTGGTTATTTTTCTATTATTATTTATTATTTATTTCTATTTTCTAAAGAGGTACGTAATAATAAGACATGGATTTCTTCATGCTCCTATTCACCCATGTGTTGACTTAACTGTATATTTATTAAAATGCATTATTGAAATTGCATGGCTGAATGAAAATAAATGAAATGAATGAATAGCGTAGAAGGCGCTCATCATTGCACTAAACTAGTAAATTACATAAACATATTATGTTACCATTTTCACTAAATCATTTTCAGTTAAATGCACCTTTATATAACAAATAGATCATCTTAAAAGCCAAATCATTTCCTTTGGATCAACATGAAAGTATTAAATGGAAAAAAGTGACATAATATATTTTAATTTATTTTTGAGTGCTGTTTTTCTTTTTCATCTGGAACAATTTTTCTCTTAAAATAATAAAGTATACCACAATACACAAGGTCGCGCAAACACATTTGCAGGAATTATAGTTAAAAGCTCAAAAAATCTGTTTGTCAAAAAGCACTTGGACTTTTTAAATAACTCACCAAAACTCCACCTACGACACACACTTCCTGTTCTGATGATACTGTTGTCAGTGTTATGCCTCTCCACTTGATGTTGGGACAGAGAGAGCACAAGTGGCAGTATTATTTTAAATTGTGGTTTGCTGAGATAGATGGTGGGTTCTGTGCAGGTGCAGTGAATGGGTTTGGAGGCCATTATGTAAAAATGAAATCATGATTGTTCAGCTGACGACGGGTGTAATTTAGGCTCTGTCAGATTCAACAAAGACTACCACCACGTTTGACCCGCTGTGGCCACAAAACTGTTCATAATGACACTAAACGGTACAGAGATAGGTGCAAATGCAAGTGTTTGTAGTGATAAATTTGTTTAGCTTTTCTTACTGCCTCAAAGCCACCTGTATTTAGATGTAATCCCTGGCTCTCACAAACCCTTTGCAAGAATCCCAGTATTTTCAGACACAAAAGTGAAGCAAGGTATTCATGGGTTCGCCGTTTTTTGAGGATGATTGACCATTCAAAAGATAGAATATTTTAGTTTTGAATTGTTAGTTGCTATGGTAGCAGTCCCACATTTTCATCACTCTGAAACCCATGGAGATATTGGTGGTTTTCAGAGTCTAGAATGAGAGGTCTTACTCCCAGATGGAAGGCAAGAGCCAGATTTTGATTTCAAAGTACTTTG
>KN486445.1:59579-76677 GCA_000787095.1 Periophthalmodon schlosseri
GTGGGGGGGTGGGGGGGCTTGAGGGGCACTAGCCTCCCCTAGAATGGCCAATGCACCCCCAGAACCACAGAATGTTCAAAATTAGACTAAATTAACATGTTAAGTGAGCACCCTCATTAAAGAACTTAGCACCCCCATAGCTCCTCCAACCAACTACTATCTGGTGCCACCCCTGCTTTGCCATGAAATATCCAAAAGATAAATTCACAAATGTTAAACCTGAACATTTCTTTTAATGACTATACCCTAGAATGTATCAATATTTACTTAGATATTATTGGCCTATATATTTTGGGATGTCATCTGAAACCAAACCATTGCAATGCACAGTTCTTAGTTGTTTTACTCTGTTTTACTAGAGTTTGATCAAATACAATTACCATATTTTCTGGAGTATAAGTCGTGCTGGAGTATAAGCACCAGCCAAAAAATGCATAATAATGAAGAAAAACACATGTATTTCACATATAAATTGCATCTGAGTATAAGTCGCACCCCCAGCCAAACTATGAAAAAAAGTGCAACTTATAGTCCGGAAAATATGGTACATGAGGACAGTGAGCAGTCCTCGGGTTTAGTAACAAAGCTTCACAATATACTCCATGTGGGGGGAAAAAATTGAATTAAAAAGTAAACACATAAAACTAGCTAAAACTATTACTCATTACCATTTTCTATGATACGTTTTGGTTGAATCTTTGAATGTATTTTGTCCTACAGTGTCCATGCAGTGAGTTTGTGTCATCTCTGGCTCTAATGATGTGAGTTGCTTTGGTTTCCCGCGGTGACCAGACATCTCTTATGACTTATGAGGGCAAACACACACCATGTTCTGCTGTCACAACCGCCATCCATTTAAACCAGTCCTGGAGAGACACAGACACAGACACCACTGCAGAGAACAGGGCTATAAGCACAATATATGAGGAAACGTGGCACTTACTTTAAAGCTTTTGAAAGGTATATAAAATGGCACATGGCAATGAATTGTTTGAAAGAGGCAACGGTCCATAGACAGGAGGCCCCTGCTCAGTTTTGCATTGAGACAAATAGTTCCTAATTTCACATAGACTTGCAATGGAAGTAGGAAAGGAAACATATCATAACTTATTAATCTCATATTTTAATAGTTTAACCAGCAGAGATTTAAAGAGCCCATATTACACTATTTTCTGATCTGTTATAATGTTGTTTCCTCATCAAAAAACACATCCAGAGTTGTGTTTTGATTCACATGTTTAACACACAAACCCTGCATATTTAAGCTGAGTTCTTCTCTCAAACAGAAAACACTGTTCAACCTTGTGATGTCATGTGGTAATACAGGAAGTGCTTTTAAACTCCATACACCTTTGCCAGAACCAGTTGGATGATTTCAGACCTGGAATTGCTAATATGTACTGAACAAAAGGTAAAAGGTAGCTGACAACTGAAAACTACCACAACATGTCATCGCAAAGTGGAACAGAACATTTTGAGCTTTGGAGATGTAGACAGACTAATAATAAAGGGTTACTCCAACATGTGTGAATGAAACAAAACACAACTCCAGGTATGTTTTTGATTATGTAACAACATTATAACATGAATAAGTTCACAAGAATCAATTTTGTGTAATATAGGACCTTTAAAGGTGCAGTCCATGACTTTTCTGGTGGAAGTTTGCTACAAGTGTGTCTCCATGGAGATGTTATTGCTTTGCCTGGAATGTCCCACAGTATGGCATTAAAAGGAGACAAGCATGTGGCGGACCCCTCACCACCAAACTTACATACAGCATCTTTAATCTATTACTGTAATACAAATTTTATGACAAATTAGATTTAGGTCCTCAATCCTTGACAAGTGTTGACTTTTCCAACATATAAGTCTGTAAACAGTCGATTTCAAATCATTGAAATCGATCATTAACATTTCAAATGTAGGAAAGACCCAGGACAAACTGGAGGGACTATGTCTCTTGGCTGGCCTGGGAACGCCTTGAGGTCCCACCGGAGGAGCTGGAAGTGTCTTGAGCCACCAATCTTTTTGTAGATTTATCTTAAATATGTCATGTAATATAATGTAGAGGTTTCAACAGTTGTCATCTGCACATTGTGTTTACAATCCAGACATGTCTGCTCCCATCCAATTTTCAATTTGATGGCACTGGCTTGAGGCATTAGAATTGATAACGCTCTGAATTAACTAAGTCCAGCCCCACAGGGAGGAGTTTTAGAGAGAAACTGCCCTGCCCCTGTTTACTAGCTAACATCCTTCTGGGTCATTATGCCTCTATTGTGTATTCTCTGTCTCACCTCCTGCGCTGTTAACTACATCTAGTATATTATGTACATTCATTATACTTCTGGTTAGACACTAAGTTGCACTGTGCTGCTCTGTACTTAACAAAACAATGCAGTTGAACCTGATCCAATATGGTATAAACTAATTTGTTTTGTTCTTCACACTATAGCTATTTGTAAATCTAAATATCCATACAACTACAGCTCCCTTGGTTAAACACATTACTTACACTCGAGGTGCTAATTACCCACACAGTACAGTTACGCCAAAACCAGGTGAGAAAGCGCTAAAACTCTGTGAAATAAATGACAACAAAGTGTAAATCTGCGCTCTGGCTACTCTCCCTCGACATATGGCTGTGTTATGTCTGCACCACAAAATTAATTTCTTCCTGCGTGCCCAGTTTCCCGCCTCTAGCTGACCCCTCTGCGCCAGGCCCCTTCTTAAAATCGATACCTGGACTTGCAGACTTGTATTTTTTGGCCCTAAAAAGATTGGCGTCTGCAGCTCGGAGCAGTAACCCTGACCTACGCTAGTGAAACTGTGAAGCAAATAAATAAAACTGCGCAGAGAGGTGCAGAGAGGTGTAGAGACGGGGGTGGGTGGTTAACCTTTTTGTCCCAATGGAGTTTGTGTCCGTAGTTTTGGGGAAACAGGGGAAATGAGTTTTAGCCTGGATCACCCGGTTAAAACACATTGGGTCAGAGTTGTTTGCGGGAGATTTGGGGATGTCGACTAAAGGCAGGGTGGCATTTATAGGGCCATGGGGCACAAAGTAAATTTAGAGGCTTCTAGATATATCATAGAAAGGGTAACATTTTTCTTTTATAAATAAAATCTATTATAGATTCTTCTTTGTCAAGAAACTCAGCTGGTGCATCAGCTTGTTTGGGTTTGAGTGGTTGTCATGGGGAAATTGTAATGCTGGATTTTTTTCTTTCTTTTGCAAAAGGAAGCAATGTTAGAAACATGCATAATACAGAGCATAATATATTTACTCAGATGTGGTTCAATGAGGCACACTTACAATTGTTCCTTTGCATTTGACCCATCCTTTCAACGCCACTGTGGGATACCATAGTGCCAGGGGACCCATCCCCAGATCTTGAGTATCTAGCTGGATGGGTTAGCATAATATGCACACGACTCTAGTATGTTACGAGATTGTAAAATGTATTTTAACCAGGTCTGAACCCTGTCCATTATCCCTATTTATTAATGCCTCCAACAGAGTTATTATAGCTTGACTATAGTCATAGCTTGACTATAGCTTGACTATTGGACCAACATAAATATAAATAAATAGATACTTTGAGTTACTTTGAGAAAAAAAGCAAAGCATAATTTTAAAATCCTGACATAGCTATTTTTTTTCTGTTATTCTGTCTAGACAAATGTTTTTAACGCTTTGTCCAAGTAGCTTTTCAGTTCTGACAAGGTTCTGGCCAGTCACTGCTTTAAGTATCTGTCTGAAGGCAGAAGCTAAGTACACTGACACTAATAAACCTACTACTACTACAAACTTCTGTAAACAAACTAGTTCTTTACAGTATGAAATGTCTTATGTTATTATTTTTTACTGTAAAAACTGCTAGAGTGAACCCTTACCAGAACCCTGTCAGAACTGAAGAAGCTGTTTGGATGATTGGCAAAAAATATGACCTCACTCACACATTCACAAACTTTTGTCCAGTTGGCAGAATTCAATGTTTCCTTTACTATGGACCCTACCTGGACGTATGAGGCATTACTGAAACGTCTTTTAAAATCATGACCTTTCTCACAACTAACAGGGTGATATTTGAACTTATTTGAACTACAGCCATTCTGACTCACTACATTCTCAGACCTAACTTTCTCTTGTGTCACCAGACCACCTCTCCTTCAGTGACAGCAGCTTTTATGTGGCCTATTTAAAGACACGCTCCTTTGGTTGATTCGCTGGAGCTCTGCCTGCTCCCACAGTGTAAGGCTGTGCTCTTTCACACTGATCCCACATGAGTCTAAAACTGTCAACAAACCATTATCGATATATGTCCGAGCGGCCCTCCAAACTTCTCCACACACTTAAGTACAGTCATTTGGCATTTATAAGACATATTTGTGGAGCTGCTAGTTCAGTGACACCTGCTATTAGACAAATGTAAATCGTGAGTCATATGCCAGCTTTGTAAGTCAGTGTTAAGAGAGGGGCAGAGGAGGGAGAGTGAAAACACATGGTGATCTTTCCTCTGTGTCAGTGGGAGGGTTTAATGTCACGTAAACAAATAGTGACATTTATAATATGAATAATTAAGGTTTAAACTTGGTTGGGATGCACTTGTGCTTTGTGAGTAACTGTGGGTTGTCTTCTTTTCATGCCACGACAAAAAACAAGCATGATTAGAAAGTTAAAATTGGTTCCTTTAGCAAGATGTGTATGTCCCTCAGTCGTCCATGTAGGGTTATAGCTATTTGCTGTTGGTTCCTATACCGACTCAGTGTCTTAAGGTTAATGTATTGTCCCCAAAGGTAAATTTGTGGCTCAGAATTTGACCCATCCTTTTTTGCCGCTGGCACAATCTGTCAGGAGCAGTGCTTACAGTCCCATGCCCATCTCCAGATCTTCAGATAGGCTTGGTCAGGATTACCATGGTTGGAACCTATTGTGCGTTTTTAGGGTTAATGAGGGAAACCGAAGTGCCTGTAGGAAGCATGCAAACTCTACTCAGAAAGGCTCAGGCAGCCCGGGGGTCGAACCAGAAAACCTCCTGCTATTCTCTGTCGTATTTCTATGTATCTGACCCAAACTACACTCACAAGACTACACCTGCACCTGAGTTCATGCAAAAACAGTTATTTATGCAGTTAACTACTAAGAAACTGTGTATTTATATGAAAATAAGGCAGATAAAACTCACTTCCAAATCTTTAGCTAACTCACTACATACCTTGCTGTTGCTGCTGTTGTCCCATATAAATCCCTAAAATCTAAATAAAATAATTAGACTAAGACACTGTCAGACAATTAATTGAGTAAACAACTAAAGGACGAGAGTACTTGCCACTTATCGACCACGCATTCACGTACCACATCAAACTTGGGACTAAACTGGGACTAGCCCCAGAACTGAAGCTGGACTAGACCAGAACTAGAACTACTAAGTTACTGCCTTACTTAGTTGGAACAGAATTTGATTTTATTAGTTTGTTTGAAAAGGACAACACAATGTATTAACATCTGTATAAAACCCTGTGTAACTTTCCATTTCCCGTATGTCTGTCTCTACTGTGGCAGAGTGTAACAGCTCAGGTCCAGTCCACTGAAAACCTGCCAATCAAAAGTCCCTCAGTCCCACCTCTATCGCAGCACCACAGACCTGCTCCGAACTCCGAGTCCCATGAGCCTTTGCACACGCACGCACACTCACACGCACACGCACACGCACGCACACACACACACACACACACACACACACACTTTCAACAGGAAATTTAGAAGGTTGGAAGGACTTGGGTATTTCTGGGGTCCAATGTTTTCCTCTAGTGAATGTCTCTGTATTAAATGTAATAGAGGAAATTATAAGTGTAACATTACATCACTCAAAGTTAGAGAAACTTTTGTGCAGTTTTCTTGTTATTTCAAAATGGCATTAGCCTTCAAATTGCAAGAAGTAAATATGACTAAAAACCTCTAAACCTCACAGGCTTAAGGTGTACTAAACCAGGTGGTAAACAAGATATCAGGAATGAACCAGGTCTGAAATTCTGCTCTGAACTCCAACTCCCAGGAGTCTTTGCACCCTATTCTTTCAACAATTTCAACTTTTGTTTTTCTTGGGTCCTATTTTCCCCCAATGTTTGAAAAAGAAAATATTGTTGTTTTTTGTACTTGAGGAAAGTTGAAGTGTAATATTTCTGAAATAATGTCATCATCTCGACAAGGTATTGTTACAACTTTTCAAATTTATTTCTAACTTTTAAAAAATGAATCAAAGTTTGAGGCAAGAGTTTAAGGGGTTTGACTTAGGACTACACCATCTAAACCTCTAAACCATCAAGACTGAACCAGCACTGCACAAGTGGCACAGTGGCAGAGTGGTTAGCACTTCAGCCTCACAGTGAGAAGGAGTTTGCATGTTCTCCCTGTGTCTGTTTGGGTGTCTCCACTCACTAAAAGCATGTACCAGGACTCCACTGAAGATAAAAATAAAAATAAATAAGCTCCAAAACCAAACTGGCCAAAACCAGTGTTAAACAAATTAATACTAGGACCAAATCTTTTCTAAAAACACATATGTCAAAAAAATGATATATATATATAGCACTTTTCCATACACTGCATGTATGCGATGGTCAGATACTATTGTAGCCACAGCTGCCCTGGGACAGACTGACCAAAGTGAGGCTGCCAATCTGCACCATCAGCCCCTTTGACCACCACCAACATTCACCACATTCATACTAGGCAATGTGGGTGAAGAGTCTTGCCTAAGGACACAGCAGCAGTTTGCCTCTGCTGCCTCACTGTAGTACCTGGTATTCCAAGTATTAACCAGGCCCAACCCTACTTAGCTTTGGAGATCAGACAAGATCAATCATTGACAAGCAATACCAGCCTCCTACTATTAAAAGACGAAGCACAGGTTTTTCTGGGGACAAAATGAATGTGCACAAAGGAGCAGTAATACGGTCAACATGCCCATAAACTGGATATGTCATTTTTCATTGGACCTGGCTTGATAAAAGTTGTTCCAAATCAACCAGGACCAAGGACTAATCTGGACAAAACAGTCTAATAATAACTTCACTTACTTTGTGTGGTTCTCAAATAGAAGAACTTCATTCAAAATATTGTGTTAGCTCAACCATAGGTACGTATTAGATTTGCAGTTCCTAATAGTTCCAAGAAGCCCATAAATTGCACATGCTATTTTTCATTTAATTCCTTGATAAAAGTTGTACAAAACCAGGACTAAAATCAATACTCACTCAGGACTAATCTGAACCAAATAATCTAATAATAACTTCACTTATTTCTGTGTGGCTCTCAGATGGAATTCATTCATATGTTGAGTAAACTAAACTGACCCCACATGTTGGTATATTAAAGCCTTAACCTGTGATTGCAGACTTGTTTGTCGAGTGCACTGGAAGCTGTCAGTCATGGTTCCCCATCTCCCAGAGCTTCACAGCAAACTGCAGCTAAAGTCCCGCCATCACACTCTCTCTTTTGACTTCCTTCACTCGAACAAAATTAGGTTTACTTTGGACTGTCCCTGGAGAGATGCGAGCAGCAAACCAGGGCCAGAGCAGAGGAAGCAGAAAGGTTTTCACAGGGTCAGACCAGTGCAAGGCTATGGGGAGATGGGGTTTGAGGCAGCAATGGTTCCGTGGTAGAGTTCACCCACAGACATGAAGGTTGGTGGTTCAATTCTTATGCTGATTAGTGCATGTAAAGATTACTTGCTGGACTCACAATATAATCGTAAGAGGTAAGATAAAATAATAAACATGACAATTTTAAAGCCAAAATAAGTCATTTGAAGTCAACGATGAAACTGGTCACACTGTAGGACAGATCATTCATTAGACTATGTGAAGGGAAGGAAAATCATTTACATCTATATCTGTCTATTTATCAAAACTGCAACATGTGTGATGCAATCAAACATGCAAAATCCACACAAAAGGAGAGCTAAAAAAGTGCTTAAAAGTGCTGTGTAGCTTTTCCACCTGCTTGTCTCCATGGAGATGGTAAATGGTTGCATTTTTATACAGTTTTTCCACCTTCAAAGCGCTTTACATCAAGGAACCTCTCACCCATTCACACGCACATTCATACACCAGTGTACGCAGACACTGGGGGCGAAGGGGGGTTAATTGTCTTACCCAAGGACACAACGGCGACATTCATCTGTGGGAGCTGGAACCGCACCGCCAACCTGTGGGTCAGTGGATCTGACCGCTCTACCCACTGAGCTATTGTCGCTATTGCTTTCCCTGGAAAGCTCCACAGTATGGCATTAAACTTCTCTATCCCCATGGAGAAAAGTAGGTGACATCACTGGGCCAAGTACCAGATAAAAGCATGTCATTAAAAATGCCATAGAACTTTCCAGGCATAGCAATACATCTCCATGGAGACAAACAGGTGGCTGACCCTCTAAAAGTTACATAGTGCACCTTTAAAAATGATCCAAGACCGAGATACAGCCCCTAAGGCAAAGTTTGAACTCCCTACACTGAAGCCTTTTCACAGCCGGATAATTATGATCAATGACCCAACATGGCTGAACACCTTTAGACCTGTTTTCTCAGCTTGATTGTATTTTTCCTTCTAATTCTTTCCATCCGATAACATTCCCTCTGATCCTGAACGCGAGCCAAACTCCTCAGTACATTCCAACAGAGTTTCAGAACCACCCCACTGCAGTGAAGAGAGTCGGGCAGATGATGCATAGACCCAGCGTCCAACCATCAACAAAGCATTCATCACTAAGTGCAGCTCTGGCCCTGGCTACAAACTCTCTTATAGATTTGCTCCAACTAAATATGGACAGTTTTGAAAAAGCTCAGGAAAACTTTTGGCTCGTGCTGTGAATTCACAGACAGACAGATTAAATGCATCATATAGCCAAAACATTCCAGTAAAAGCAGTTGCGTTCACTTTCTAATTCTGGGCAAACATTCTATTATTTTCTTTCTAAAGGTTCACTATGTAACTTTACTGGTAGAGAGTTCGCCACCTGCTTTTCTCCATGGAGATGTTTTTGCTTTGCCTGGATGCATGGATACATGTTCCACAGTATGGCATTACACTTATCTAACATATCAACCTCATTTATTCCACTAATAAAAACACCTGACTGAATAAATGCAAGATAAGTTTAATGCTATACTGTGACACATTGACAAGCAATTATATGTCCATGGAGACAAGCAGGTGACATAGTGAACTTTAAAGGAGTGGCAATAGATCAGTAGAGATGGTTAAGTCTCCCCTGGCTACTGTATATTGCCATTGTATCCTTGGGCAAGTCACTTTACTGGTCTAATTGGGAGGACAGTGGCTCAGTGGACAACCCGAAGAGCAAAGGATCGATTCACGACCACGTTCTGTCTATGTTGCCTTGTATAAATGTGCTGTGTGAGTGGCTGTTCGCTGGTGGTCAGAGGGGCTGATGGCACAAATTGGCAGCGTCACTTCCATCACTCTACCCCAGGGCAGATGTGGCTACAACAGTAACTCATCACCACTGTCTATGGAGTGAATGAATAATAATTACAGTGTAGCATTCGGAGAGGTTTGTCAAGCCTGTGAAGCGCTCGTGTTGCCCATTAGCTCATTAGTGTGTTGTTGTGACATAGTGAAAGGATTGATACTGATTACTCTCAAAACACATTCACGCATAAACTTGTTGTAGCAATTAAGCACAACACAAGTTAAAACCTATTTTCCACTCAGCATAAACTTGATGTTGAAGTTTTGAAGTGTGATTTGAAGTTTACCGTAACGCACAAAAGCTCTTGTTATAGCACAAGTAGGAGTCCACACTTTAATAAACAGATTCAGTAAAGCGTAAGTGTTTCGCCACATTAATAAACCATACTGTTGAATCCTGCTGTACTTTGCACATTTAAAATCAGCCATAGTGTTAAACGCCTATGCCATCTGGTCATACCGGAATACACAGGGACCTTATGTAAGAAAAAGTATGAGATAGTTCTTCTTCCTATGCATTTAAAGGGATGTTGGCGTGTGCATATGGATTGTACAGAATAAATGACATAATGAAGAGCGTATGACTTCATGTATGTCTATATGTTTGGATTGACTCTGGATATATTGTTTCCCTCGGGGCAGAGATAGGCAGCGCATTTGTGTGACCTGTATGTGAGTCATTATATTGAATGGGGAGTTGGATGCACAGAATCATGTACATATGGGAAATAGTTTGAAGGGTTCAGACAGTATTGACTAAAAGCAAACACAATTCACAGAACACACATTTCATATCAGGTCTATCTAACTTCATGTCTTCTTCCATCCATAAATCTCCCCTTTCCTGTTTCTCTAGACTTCAAGTCACAAATATTTAATGTGCAATGATGTTTTATACATTTGTTTAGTCAATGCAAACTGTGAAGGTACAACCTAACTTAAAATTGTGTAGAAGATCTGAAATGTTTCACAGTATCACATTGACTCTATCTATCTCCATGGGGACAAGCTGTAACTGAAGACAGATAAGTTTAATGCCATACGGTGTAACATTCCAGGGAAAACAACTCAACAATTCCATCTGTTTGTACTGAAGAGTGAAAGAGTTTGAATGAGGCTTAAAACAGTAGCAAAGTTGATTAGCTGTTCACTAAAATTGAAATTTACACATACTTCGTTTGCAGAATTGGTGTACAAAATCCTCTCATCCTCTTCCCTGCTCTCCCCTTGGCCCCTCCCATTTCCCTCCCTTGGTCCCTCCTTTGGGCTGCACCCATCCCTTAAGCTCCACCCAGAAGCTATAATTAAAAGGCCAACTCACCTGCTTTTCCACCTTCAAGGCACTCAAAGCAGGATTTGAACCACCAATCTTCGGGTCTGTGGGCAAATACTCTACCCCAGTAATGCAGTACGTAAATAATGGTGAGATTGTTCAGTTTTTTATTCATTCATATTGATTTTTTTTTGTTCCCTTTGTTACATTAATTTATGTTTGGTTAATCCTAAACTGATATCGTTTTACTGTCATTTACCCCAATTGTTTTCTGTTTGTATTTCCTTTAGACAAAACCGCCGCTTCACTGCTTCCCTGACACAGCCCCAGTCTTCCCCTCCCAAAAGTTACAATCCCCATTCATCTGCAACCCCTAACGAGTGTTTAAACTGGACTTTGTTTGCTGCCATTTCATTAGTTCATTTCATTGAAGACCCTACCTGGAATCGGTCATCATTAAGGATAATAACACAGTCACATAATATTTTTCAATTGGTTTTGTAATTTGCTTTTCATTAATAATTAGATTATAATGACCAGTAATCTCCCAGACACCTGTGGTCATATTCTCAGCATGTTTCCCACTCTCACCTCACTGTTCCATTGACTCGTACCGTCTATTGTCTCTTATTTGTATTTTTTGAACAAGCTACCCACGGCTCCCTTTACTCTCCCCTTTGTGATCACAGTTTCCCCTCAGCAATCCATTCTTCTGTAATTACTACGCCTCTAAAACACACAAAAGACTTCCAGGAGCGGACTTCGGAAGCATGACTAAATCAGGAGCTCGGATTTGCGATTTGGGGCATACAAACATGTTTCAAAGCTGTCTATGCATTGCTCTGGGAAAGATGCTCAAACTGTTCCTACCACTTAGTTTGCTCTATGTTTGCACCATGATAAATCAGACCAGCACCTATTAAAATCACTAATTAGTTATGTGTTAAAGTAATGCGCGCGCTAATTGCTGTCTCATTAGCGTCATCGTAAATAGCGGCTTGTAAAACTGTAATACATTTGGCCTCTGCATTAGCCGGGCGCGAATGCTAACAGGAGCCATGGCTTATTTGTATGAGCTACAGCAGTATTTGGCAGAGAAGCTAGGAGAAGCTACATGTGTTAAATCATGTGTTATGAGATTGGCAGACGCAAATCAACCACAGATGTCTTCCATATGTGTTGCTGTGTAATGGGTATAGGGGCATATCAAGCGATTACAGGCTTGGATTTTAAGGGGTTACTTCAATGAGAGACCCAGATAATGGTTCCTGTTGAATTATGGGTAGTATAGGTGCTTTTTACTGCAAATTAAACTAGCCTCTGTTATTTAATTTAATATATAGCAAACATTTTGGTGTGAGAAAAATCTTGTATTTACGGAACTGTATGTAAGATTTTGATTATAAATTCCACAAACATGACCCAACTGTGTACCCAGATATAAAATTCACATGCTCAAATTAAATTTAGCTTTTACAATTGCACTGCCAATTTATTCTTAATTACAAAACATTGGACATGACGGCCAAATTGTTTGTTATAATTTGGTGTTTTGGTTCTCAAAATGATTATCAAATCAGAAAGCAGAATGAGCCTCACATGAGTCTTTCACTTGCTCAGTTGCCAGTTTCTATGCTGAAATCCAGTTGGTTTAAACCAGACTGTATAAAGAAGTGGACTAAGTGAGTGTGACGTCACCCATCGTATTTGGCTCCAGTCAAATGAAGCTCATCGAGGCTAGAGCAGTTATAGGGGCAAATTTGGAGCTGAGTTCCATATTTGGAATTCTGAAGGCGAGCATCATAGCAAACCAAAGAACCAATCCAGAGCGAAGCTATTAAAGATAACGCCCCTTCCCTCCCGCACCGCTGGTTTAGCAGGGAACAGGCGCTTAGCAACAGGTTGACTGACTGCCTGATTTGTCTGTTACTAATGTTCATATCTTGATTTACAGACAAAATGACAAAATAAAAATACCATCATGTAGAGTGGGGTCATAAAACATTTTAAGACAAAAATGACGAGCCTATGGCAACAGTTATGGAGAGGGGGCAACAGTTTTTCAAAAGAAAATAAACTGGAGCCAGAGCTTATGGGCTGGAAGAGCACCCATGCTCACTTCCGGCTAGCAGGTTAGCTATGTCCATTTTAAAGGACTCTGATCTGAATCCTCACTACCTAAACCCCAGCTCCTGCAGCCAGTCATCAGTGCCTCTGCTGCTGTCCTCTAGTTACATGTTAAGACACTGGCAAAGCAGATTCAGTTGATTGTAGTAGCCTAACTTTTTTAAAACTCTAAGAGCTGAGGCTACATTCAGTTCCTTTAAAGGTGCACATAGGTTTTCAGGGGAGGGTCTGTCACCGGCTTGTCTCATGAAAATGTAATCACTGTGCTTGGAATGTCCACACTATGGTATAAACTCATCACAATCAGAATGCCTTTATTGAAATGCAATGAAAGTTCAACTGTAAACTGTTAAACGTTAAACTGTAAACTCATATATTCCTGAAAAGTGTTTTATTTTTTGCTCAACACTGATTAATACTTCATAACACACTTTGTTAGGTCTAAAAGATAAATCGAAATTGAAACTAAATGTCAAAGATTGTAATGAGCAAATTGCAAAGGCTACTTAGGTAATATATTACCTAATGCCTTGAATAAATAAATCCTGTCTCCATATTTTTAATAGTTGTTTATAAAATGTGCTAACCCTGTGTTTGTCAGTGGTGTAGTGGTTTAAGATGTTGCACACATATTTTTCTTGTATGTACAACAGATGTCTTTACACTTGCTCTCCCCTTTTCAAGCCAAAACTGTCCTGTCCAAGCCTTTGGGTAGGAAAAAAACATAAGCTAAATTTTTTGTTCAGCCCTCCACAAACTTATTCTTAAATTCATGTGATTCTAGTTTACCAGTACACTTTTCACTCTCAAACTCAAATGTTCATTGGCTTATTGAGAATATGAACTGTGCAAGAAATCTCGATTTAAACATCGCAAATCTAATTACAACTTTAGTCAGAAAATTGTTATACGATATTTTGTCCTATTTTTATCCTTCATTAATTTCTCTCAATAAACCAACCTACAGCAGAGTCCTGACTGAGCTCCGATGGCCTGGGGGCTGTTCTCTATCAGCAGAAGCTTTACTCCAGTTATTTCAGCCCCTGCAGCAATCTGACCCATGCCCCGTAGAGATGCACAGCCCAGCCAGCAGGAGCAAAGCATCATGGGAGAGCCCCGGTTTACAGAGTGCCAATGGGTTCTTTGTCTTCAATCTAACGCACAGTGGAGGGATCCGCGTGGGGGGGTCCTCTGCTTCTGTCTGTTGTAATGTTTATCCCGGGACTGACTGCATAAATGTGCACGTCCACTCTGCCTTCAGGCTCAGTCCAGAGAGCAGGGGGAGTGTATGGATCATTTCCATTCCACTCATATTAAAAAAATAAAAATAAAAAAATCAAGGTGTTGGGTTATTTATTCCCTGTATTGTCAGAAATGTCATACTTAATCCAAGTAATCTCGTGAATCAATATGTTTCTTTCTCGACAATTTCTGACGGTCAAGGTGGTTAGACTTAAGGGACATCAATCAACAAATTATTGCTCTCACAGTGTACGCTGCAACGTACAGCAGACAACATGCGGAGCAGCTGCTACTGCTGTGTTGGACTCTTGTGTCTTGAACTCAAACATTGCCATCTAATCAGATTTGTTAATTTCAGTGACGCATGTGAAATGAAGGAGCTCATTGTTCACCCATCATTTAGAACAAAATCAAATTTCTCTCACCTCAGATTAACAGTTTAGTGCTTCGATCCTTGATTTTACAGAATACCGCGAGGATTTTCAGTCCTGTGAAATGTTTTTCCCTTTCTTTTTCATCATAAGCAGCCATATTTGTTTTGAAACAGCCGGATCATGCACGTTCCTGATTGGCAAATTGGATAATGGTGCGACAATGGCTTAGTGGTTAGAGCAGTGGTCCCTCAACCCGAAGTTCTGTCGTTGTCTCCTTAGGCAAGACGCTTCACCCACCTTGTCTAGTATGAAAGTGATGTGTGAGTGAATCGTGTTGGTCGGAGGGGCTGATGGCATAGAATGGCAGTCTCGCTTCAGTCTACCCCAGGGCAGCTGTGGCTACAGTAGTAGCTTACCACCACAGAGTATGCAGTGAATGAATACTGACAACAATGTAGCGCTTCAGAGGCTTTGTCAAGCCTGTAAAGCACGTTACAAGTGTAAGGGATTATTATTATTATTATTATTATTGTTAATCCACCTGTCAATCACACCAATCTGAACTCGGGAGATTCAGCGGTGACCAGACTCACATCTTCATAAAGTATTGAAGAAGTGTGTGCTCTGGATCCCAGGCAAACAAAGTGCACTAGGATATGATTTCTTGATTAGTTTTGATAGTAATAACTTCACAGTGGGAACCCTAAAGACAACAGTAAGATACAAAAAGAACAGTTGTACTTGAAGTCTACTTGAAGTCTCCTTGATACTTTTCCACACATGATCCCAAACAACTGATCCAACCAACATCTGGATCTACCTACTTTACTTTTTGATTGATTTTCCATTCCACTTCCTCACCTCCTCCTCTTGTTTTGTTTACCCCTCTTCATCGTCGCCTCTCTCTCCTCTTCTTCACCTCGTTTTCCCACCGCGTGCCTGTCTCCATGAAGCGCACCTCCTCAGCCCTGTCTCTCTCCTGGGGCCTAATTAATTTACTCAATCAAGCTTCAACTCAATTAGCATAACCTCTGTGTGAATCTGCTGCTTCTGCGGGGCATCTGGGTCATTTCCTCCCTGATCCCATCTCTGTTTCCACACTCGTAATGGACCAGTTAATGTAATGATATCATAATAGGAGACACGCCCATTGCCCCGTGCAGGTCAAATTGAATCCTGAAGTTTTGTGATTTCATTAAGTGCAAAAGGCCGGAGGTGGTGACGAGACTCTTTGAGGTAAATCATTTAAATTTGGAGGAAATTCTCAGAAATGGGGAAAAACAAAACAAAACACTCAAACTCTAAAATCTTTGTAGAAAAAAAGTTAATTTATTTTTGATCCAATGTGACATTTTTTTTTATTTTTTTAATTATTATTATAGTATTTATTTATAACTTTTTATTTACTTATATGGTTTATATAATAGGTTTATAATGGTTATAATGGTTTATAATATAGGTTTATGCATATTCAATTTTTCATTTAATTTGCTTTGCCTGGATTTTTAATTTTTTTTTCTTTGGATTGCAGGTGACGTACCCTACCAACAGAAATGTTATATGTTACAGGCTTTTAAAACAACCCTGGAATGCTAATTTTGAAGCATGGTAGGTAAGTAATTGCAGTAGTAGCAGAAGTAGTACTAGTAGTAGTAACTTAATTTAGAAATGTATGTATATACCAGTAGCAGTTGGCATAGTAGTAGCAATATAGTAGTCACCAAGACCAGACCAGGTCTCCCTCAATAAAGATATTTTATCTGAAGGGACTTCCCGATAATATAAAGATAAAAATCAATCAAGCCATGCATTTGCCATGTTGAGAAGATCTACCCTGAAGCAACACTAACTGAATTCAATATTATCGAGAGATGAGCAAACTCTAACTTTGAAGCCTTTTTTGAAGTATGTTAGTGGTTGAAAATGCAATGTAAAGTAATTGCAGTAGTAGTAGTAGTAGTAGTAGTAGTAGTAGTAGAAGTAGTAGTAGTAGTAGTAGCAGCAGCAGTAGTAGGAAGACTTTAATTTGATGTATGTAGTAGTGGTCGAGATCAGACCAGGTTTCCCTCAAAAACAAGACTTTTTCTCAAGGGACATCCAGGTAATGTAAAGATGGTTGTATTTTTTTAGTCAAGCCATTTGCCAAGTTTTACCCTGAAGTAGCACTAATTGAGCCCTATATTGTCGAAAGAACTTTGAAGTATGTTAGTAGTTGAAAAATGGTAGTAAGAAATTGTAGTAGTAGTTGCAGCAGTAGTAGTAGTAACAGTAACTTTAATTTGATGCATGTAGTAATGTAGTAGACTTCCTGGTAATATAAAGGTTAAAATAAGCAGTTGTATTTTTTAATCCAGACATACTTTTGCCATCTTCAGAAGTTGTACGCTGAGGTAACACTAATTGAGCTCAATATTGCCGAGAGATGAGCAAACTCTCATTTTGAAGCCTGTTTAGAAGCATGTTGGGGGTTGAAAAATGGCAGTAAGTAATTTCAGTAGTAGCAGTAGTAGCAGTAGTAGTAGTGGGAGGACTTACAAGTTGATGTATGTACCAGTATTTATAGTTATAGTAGTGGCATTAGTAGTAGTCATT
>KN486446.1:0-13589 GCA_000787095.1 Periophthalmodon schlosseri
GAGAACTTGCACAATTGGTGGCTGACAGTACTTTTTTGCTCCACTGTACCTTTGACCTTTTGTTCAGTAGAAATGGGCAATTCCAGGGCTGAAATGATCCAAATGGTTTGAGTGAAGGTGTATGGAGTTTAAAAACACAGTGGAGCACTTCCTGTATTACCACATGACATCACAAGGTGTTTTCTGTTTGAGAGAAAAACTCAGCCTAATTATGCAGGGTTTGTGTGTTAATCGTGTGTGAATGAAACAAAACACAACTCCGGGTATGTTTTTGACAACATAGATCAGAAAATAGCGTAACATCTTATGGTGTAACAGTACTTTTGAGAACAAGTCTACAGCCTATAGCCAAAACCTGTATGTTGATATTGTTACTGTATATTTAAAAGGCCGGTTACCCAATTTCAAACCATGAGTCAGGAACATTTTTTAACTTTTAGCCACGCCCACTGACTTCTTTCTGCCGTTGTGATATTGTGATATTGATATTGGTTCATGTAATTCTCATCTGTATGGTATAAAGATGCTATATGTAGTAAAAAGGACACAGCTTAGGGCAAGACAACGCTTTGTCAGGGACAGGCAGCTCTTTACAATTGTGCACACAATTGTAACCAGAAAACCAGTTTAGAGTCATTAAAGGAGCAAAAGCCAAACCACTTCTTGGCACATAGGATAAGCAGTTTGTCTAATACGCATCAGACAGTGGACAACAGAGCACAGTGTACTGGATCTTGAGGTCAAATAGATGAGATATTGTTAAACTAAGAGCTAAGAAATTAGGTCTAAGAATTCTGCATACCAGACCCAGTCTATATGACAAAGTACAAATTAGGTAAAACACTGTAATTAAAGAGTCCCATAACACCCCCAAAAGTGATTCTAAATCTACAGTATTCTTAAAAAAAACCAAAACACTAGCAATAAATAAACACTTATTACTTAGTTTGCATCTGTAATGAGTCATAGAAGTGATGTATTCAATCTTTTACAGCTCAAATCTTATCATACAGCCAAAACATAACCAAAAAATTCCCAGTAGTGCAAAAAAAATGTACACTGGAGAAATACTGACCAAAAAAACATTGTTCCAGCTTTTATACTGAATGATAAGTCGATATAGTAATGATCGTGACTGGTCCAACCATGACAAAGAATTAAGTGTCTGGGATAGAGTCAGTGAGGTGTTTCCCATGATTCTTTGTAAAAATGTGGCTGATTGGATGAAAAAGGTAGTTTCTATATTACATTTGTTCTTTAGCAGTGTTCAGCGCACACAGCATCATGTACATTAGAATCAGGTACAGACCCTTTAAACTTTAAACCATGACTACAAATATTATCTTTTCTTTCTTTTTTTATTCTGTGGAAATGCCAGAAAGTGCATTATTTAATGTTCTGTTTTATTACATTATCTTGAAATCCTATTACATATTATGTTAGACAGTTTTGTCCTTGGGCAAGACACTCCACCCACTGGCTATATGAATTTAGTACAAGAAAAAGGAATTTAAGTCCATGATTATTATTTTGGCTGTATGATTAGATTTGAGCTGTAAAAAGCTGCATAAATAACTTCTACGACTCATTACAGATGCAAACTAAGTACTAAAGTGTTTCATTCTGCTGTTTATTTATTGCAGCTCATGACTTTTTAATAATAGATTTAGAATAGGTTTTGTGCTTTAAATCTGCTCTTGGGTTATTATTGTGTGGCATAAATTAGTTTCAGTTTTATCGTTTACTGTCTATATTTACTTCAGCAATATATCACACTTCAAAATGTCCAAAAATTTCAAAAATAATCCATTCTGTAAACAGCATCCCAAAACACAGATAAAATATAAAGATTAATGAAGATAAAAAGCTGTGTAAATGACCAAGGAGATCCAAGAGCATCTCCCCCCTCCGGTCACTTCTGTCTGGTTTGACTGTTTTCAGAGACTCGCCCACAACTCTAAAAACCCTCTCTCGTTTTCTCCCTCCCAGCGTCTCCTCTCTTTCTTTCACTCTATCACCTCTCTTTCTCTTTCTTCCTTTCTCTCTCCCCTTCTATCCTTCTTGTCACCCCATTCATGTCTCTCCCCCTCTCTTCCTTCCTCCAAGCCTTTTCTCTCCCCCTACTCTCTTTGCCCCTCCCCCTTAATCTCACTCTTTTCTCTCTCTTTCTCTCTCCCCTATCTCTCCTCTCCATCTCCCTTTCTCTCTCACTTTCCCTATCTCCTCATTCTCCCACACAACTTTCTCTTGTTCCTTTCTCCTTTCACTTCCTTCCTCACTCATTCCTCTCTCGCTTTCTCTCTCTCTTTCCCATCTGTCATCATTCTCCTTCCCATCTTTCTTTCTCTCTCTTGCTCCCATTCCCCTCTCTGTTCTTTCTCTTCTCTCTCAGCCTCTTTCTTGGCCTCCCTCTCCTCTCTCCACCTCTCTCCCCTTTTTCTCTCTCTCTTTCTCCTCCCTCTCTTTTCTTTCTCACTTTCTCTCTCACTCCCTCTCTCCACCTCTCTCACTTTCTTTCTCCCCCCTCTCTTCTCTCTCTCTCCCCTCTCTCTTTTCCCTTTCTCCTCTCCCTTTCCCCTCCCTCCCTCTCTTCCTTTTTTTTCTCCCTCCTTCTCCCCTCTTTCTACCCTTTATCTCTCTGTTATCCCTCCCTTTCTATCTCTCTTTCCCATCTCTCTTCATTTTTCCTCCCATCTTTCTTTTTGCTCTCTATCTTATGCTCCCTCTCCTCTCTCTCTCCTATTTCCCTTTTTTCTCTCCCACCCTCCCTCCCTTTCTGTCTCTCTTCCACATCTCTCCTCTTTCTCCCTCCCATTTTTCTTATCTCTCTCTGTCTTACTGACCCTCCCTCTCCTCTCTCTCTCTCTTCTCTCTCTTCCCTCCCTCCCATCTTTCTTATCTCTCTCTTTTCCTGTCTCTCCCTCCCTCTCCTCTCTCTCTCTCCCCTTTCTCTCTCCCTCCATCTTTCTTATCTCTCTTCCCTCCCTCCCATCTTTCTTATCTCTCTCTTTTCCTGTCTCTCCCTCCCTCTCCTCTCTCTCTTCTCTCTCTCCTTCCCCACAGTGCACAAATGACACTTTTCAAAAACAAACATCCCGGAGGCTTTCTCTCTCCTCCATCTTTCTTATCTCTCTTCTCTCCCTCCCTCTCCTCTCTCTTCCCTCCCTCCCTCTCTTTCTTTCTCTCTCTCTCCCTCTCTCCCATCTTTCTTATCTCTCTCTTCCTGTCTCTCCCTCCCTCTCCTCTCTCTCTTCTCTCTCTCCTTCCCCACAGTGCACAAATGACACTTTTCAAAAACAAACATCCCGGAGGTGCATTTAGTTTTTGTCTCTTAAGCAAAGCGCTCTTCCTCAATGCGTCAGATCACCGGCTTTTGGGAGAGAGGGACTGAGGGAGCGAGTGGGGACCATAAAAGACAAAGAGGATGGATTTGATGGAGGGAGGGAGAAACATGCGCAGACGTATGTAGAATAATGGAAGAGCACTCGGGGCATACGACCATCTGTTTTATGGAGCTAACGCTCTCTCTCTCCCTGAAGGATGGGAACGGTTTGTCACGTTTTGGTTCCTCCAGAATGGTCCCTTGACAAAGCAACACATTGGACCAGAGAAAAGTTGTGAAAACTGCAAAAAAACAAAAAAAATATATGAGCAAACTGTGTTTAACTTATGGAAAGGAATAGAAATGGCACGAATGAACGAAGACGAATGGTTCTTAAACTTTTCATCCCAAGTACAAGCTAAAACAGTGGTACTCAAACTGGGGAGTGGTACCAGAGGTGGCCCACATTCTTCAGATTCTCTATAGTTCTGGCTTTGTTCAACTTATTAAAAGAATGCTATTCACATTTCTGGCATTTTTTCTGTTTGGGATTTGATCTGGCCATAGGTTGGGTTCAAGTGACAGCACAACATCCCAGAATCCCTGTATTTTAAATGGAGCTGGAGGAAAGGTCAGAATTCTGTGATGGAATTTGCAGGTTGCAGATTTGTTGACTTGGTGTATGGTTAATGTCTTTATAACTGCTGGGCCTATCCACATGAAACAAAAACATACTATGGCAAGAGTGTGAACCGAATCCCAAATAAATAATCTGAATTCAACATGTGGATCATAAGTTTGGATATTTCCTTCAAAAGCAGCGAATGTCACATAGTTCTATAGACTCCATCTGCAATTATGGGAACAAATTGTCGTCTTTATTTGATGGAGCTTGTGTAATCCCTCAGTCGTCCAGGTATGATCCATAGTAAAAGAAAAATTCAATTCTGTCAACACAAAAGTTATTTTGACTGAAGACGTTTCACTGCTCATCCAAACAGTCTCTTTAGTTCTGGTCAGTTATTTTGAGTGAAGATTGCTGGTGGACACTGCCACCAGCAATCTTCACTCAAAATAACTTTTAGTCCAGTTGACAGAATTGTATTTTTCTTTTACTATTTATTTGAAGGAGTTACTGCAGCCCTATACTCCACCCAGAGCCCTGAGGTCAGCTGACCAGCTCCTCCAGACTCAAGACCAGAGGTGACAGAGCCTTTTCTGTGGCAGTGCCCAGATTATGGAACAGCGCCCTCTGCCTGTCAGATCTTCTGAGTCTTTAAAGCAGTTTACAGTTTAAGATAGACTGAAAACCCACCTCTTCTCCCTGGCATTTAATTCTAGCAAGACAGTGACATATCTTGGTGTTTTATTGTTCTTTTTCTATGTATGGTGTTATCTGTATATTTGTTTTTTGTTGACTTTTATGTGAAGCACTTTGGGCAGCTCAAGTTGTTTTAAATGTGCTGTATAAATAAACTTGAACTGAATTGATTTGAAGTTATTAGGTGGAATCAATCCTGCCTGATTTACATTCACAGGACATGAGGAATCAACAAGGGGAAAATGAGGACAAAACCAGGCCCAAAGAAGAGTAAGTGGTTGTAAACACACACACACACACACATTTTTACGAGAATAAGGACGACATGTACATGAACCAGGTTGAATATATACTGAAAAAACAAACAATGAATTAAAAGTATTTTGTCTGTAAAAAAAATCAAAACCAAAAAATGCCCATCATCGTTTGTGTGCTGCTTGATCCCCATCACAAAATGTAAGAAAAAGTGAGAATATGGAGTTATATAAATGAAAAAATGAGAGAGATATGAATGCTGGTATACCATAAAACATGACCTTAATACTTTGCAAAAGTGTAGGACGTTCTGTGATCTAACGTTCTACTTTTCTTTCAAATACCTTCATTTAGATACCTTACCCTCAGTATATATAAAAAAACATAATTCCATATATCTTACTTCATATGTTTGATGTCTTCTGTATATATATAAAATGCAGAAAGTAGTATAAATAAATAAATAAATAAAAAAAAAAACATTGAATGAGATGGTATGTCCAAACTTTTGACCTGCAGTGTATGTGTGTGTGTTCTGATGGAGAGGGGGGGTAAGGCACTGGCTGAGAGCCTGTTATTCACTCTCTGATGGACACGAGGCTTTAGGCTTTGGTACATTCAGGTTCATTTTATCTCCAACTACGTCTTCTCTCCAAAGGTCAGTCTGCTCCCAATATGGCCACTTTATATGTGACTCACCTGTGGCTTGAACATAGAGTCACTCATAACTACAGTCTTTCAACCTTTCACTAAATCCAGCTGTAGCTTCTCTGAGTGCTGTCTGCTTGTTCTGCCTGTTATACTGACTTGTCTCTCACCAAAGACATGTCTAGGTCAAGGGAAAACTCTAAATGTCACAAGTGAAATTATAAAAATATGTACATCATGTGATAGGCCTTACATACAAACAATGGTCCATAGCTATGAGACTGCAAAGCTAAAGGATAACAAAGTGAAATCAATCAAAATTTCAATATTGAGATGGTAAATGGTCACATTTTTATATAGCACTTTTCCACCTTCAAGGCACTCAAAGCACTTTACATCAAGGAACCACTCACCAATTCACCCCCAAATTCATACACCAATGTACACAGACACTGGGGTGAGGTGGGTTAAGTGTCTTACCCAAGGACACAAAGACAGCATTCGTCTGCTGGAGCTGGAATTGCACCAGCAACCTGTGAGTCAGTGGATGTGACCACTCAACCAATGATGTTTACGTCGAGAGCGGGATTCGAACCACCAAGCTTGGGCTCAGTGGACAAAAACTGTGCCAACTGAGGTACTGTCGCCCCTGTGGTTTGGAGCAGAGTTCAGACTTTGGAGGAAGAATGGACACAACACGCTAGGCAGGTGAAGTGTCTGTGCCTAAGGACACAACAGTATGCACTAGAGTCACTGCATCCATCCAAGTACTCACCAAGGCCCAACCCTGCTCAGCTTCTGAGATCAGACAAGACCGGGCATCCTCAAAGTGATATTCTTAAGCCAAGATGATAGTCTCAGCATCGATAGCAAATGTTTTTATACATTTTCCTCTATTGCATTTCAAACTGTGCCTTTGTTTAGTCGAGTAAACTTGATGCCAGGTAGTGTTTAGAGCAATCATTATTACATCATTATCACATATTATGAAACTAAGATATCTGCTTTGTACGTGTAGTTATTTACTGACTCCCAGCTTGCTTTAAAGTAGATAGATACACTTACAAAATGGTCATTATGCACAGTCTGAGAAGCCTAATTGTTTCGCTGCAGTTGTCTATAAAGCCCAAATAATACACTCACTCATCACAATGAGATGTTTCAGACCACCATCTCCGCCTGTGTACCTCTGCTCCCCACTCAGCACCGCAGACGCTTTAATGGAGAGCAATTATGCCTGCGCAAACCCACACAAGCCCTAAATCGTCCCTGCGCCGACTGCACAAGACAGCAAATAATGTCAAATAACAATTAGAACAAACGGGTTTCGCAGATTCATGATGAAATATGGGTGGGGGGACAACAGAGGAGGGGAGGGGGCAATGCAGCGAAAGCGGGGTGAGTTGTGTAGATTGTAAAACGGATTTCCTCGCACGCCTCTTGGGTAGAGTCCAGGTGGCTGCTCATCTATAAAACATGCTTGTGGTGAACGCAGGTGTGCCAGATGTGCAGTTCAGATCAGGACAAAGTGATACAGTGATGTCATACAGGAAGAGGATATAAATGACTGGAGTTTAAGTGGGACTAAACACCTAAACTCCACCCAAAACTATATTTCAAATAGAGCTGCTAAACTGGGCAGGACTAAAGGCGGGAGTGAGGGGGAGGAGGGGCGGGGTCTGGAGGTATAAGGAACAGTGTGATTGGTCTAACAGGTACGTACACTTCGGGCTCCACCCCTGCAGCCAGGTGTTTATAATCACAAACACGTGGCTTTAATCAGGGAAGTCCTGTGTCACCAAGCACCTGAAATTGCAGTGGCCACTGGAGCCAGGACACATCCATATTTATACATTTTCACCACAACGCTGCTAATGTACCTAGTTTGCAATAAAATTGCCAAAAAAAAACTAGGAACAGTAGCCAAACACCATATACACAGTTTAGTAGCAAAAAAAAGTGTTAAAAGTTCCACTTTAATTTTGTCGACTAAAAGATTTTTGTCATAATTTTTGTCAGTAGATTAGATGACCTGAGGAAGATCCACAGATCGAAACAGTAGCAGAGTTAGTAGAGAGTTTGTCCACTGATCCAAAGGTTGGCGCTTCAAATCCCGCTCTTGACATAAACATCATTCAAGTTCCCACAAATGAATGCTGTCGTTGTGTCCTTGGGCAAGACACTTATCCCACCTTGCCCCCAGTGTCTGTGTACACTGGTGTATAAATGTGTGTGGGTGAGTGGTCCCTTGATGTAAAGTGCTTTGAATTCACAAACATGTGAATCCATGGAGGCGTGCCCCCGCTGGAGCCATAGGGCCGACAGGTGGTGCACCAATCAGGAAGCCAAAGGCAAAGCGAGTGAACCAAAAACAAATATGGCGACGCCGACAGACGTACTTAAGTCTATGCCTATAATGTCTATTTAGTTTGTGAAAAACGTGCAGAAGTTAAGAGCTTTGTGCATTTGTGAACAGGGACCATGTCTGTGCTTTTCTCTCAACTGGACGTAACAAAAGTTTGGTTTTTCGTCTTGTTCCGCTGTTGTGACACTTCGAACAATCAGATTCAAATAATCGCCATGATGTTCGGTGATTTCTGTCCTCTGTCAGTGAGAGTCATCCCAGACTGACAATTGTCTTTGTCTCATTTTATAGTTTTTGTCATATTTTTGCTGACTAAAACTAAAAAAAAACCAAAAAAACAGCAATTACATGGACTATAAATATACATTACGTGCATTTTTAGACTCCAAAAAAGTGAGTGCCAAAGTGAATGACTCCATTGGGAAATACATTACTCAACTGTCGCTCCAGATCCATCTTGGTCAGAAGTACCTATCTGGAGGATTAACTTAAAGATGCCTGTTTTTGATTTATGGGAATCAGAGCATCCACGGCAAACCCATTTGAACAAGGGCAAAGCACACAAAATCTGCATCTGACATTTTCATTATCAATGGGGCGAGACACAATTCTTACAAGACGAGAAGTGAGACTGGTTCCACAAGAACGAGACCGGATTTTCACCTAATAGTAAATAAATGATGCAATTCAATTTGAAATTTACAGATTTTGAAGTAAATGTTATATGTTTGCATGTCAATGTATCACAGCTTTTTAAACTGTTCCTTCTCAAATAGACGTTACTCACCAGCCCTGAAAGTCCCTGTACCCCATTTTTTCACATGTTTGAGCAAAATTTGTCCCAGTACAGATATATTGTCTAAGTAATCAAAATAAATCCACACTTTCTGCACCTAGTTTTAAAGCGTTTAATTGTCCAACAATCAGGAAGTTTGTAGTTAGCATGCTAGTTGTTAATAGCTTTACTGTGACGGCAAAACTCCGCTCTGGTCTTTGAAAGTTGTAAAAAGCGCTTGGACCAGCAATAATTAGGATGATCTAAATGCATTAGTTAAGTGAGGAATAACTTTGGACCACTGCAAACTGTTTTAAATGAACTAGTTCTGTTTTTCAAGACAGTAAAACCAGGTACAGCGCTTTTAATCATTTTTGTTAGTGCCGAACGTAAAGTCATGGTTATAAAAAATCTCACAAGATCATTCTACACAAGTGCTCAATCTTATGGCAATTTTAGACAAAACGAAATCTTGTCCCATCCCTAATTTTCATGTTTTGAGGGAAGAATAGCATGTTGTCACATAATTATACACTACACACAACAGCTTTAGTGATGACTTTCTCTTTGCCTTCATTGAAATGCTGTTCAAACACCCCACATAATCCATGACTGATGCCAACGCTTCTATGGAGAAACGCATTGGGCTCAGACATGTGATGTATGTTTATGAAGCCCACACAGATGGTGCGTTCAAGGCCTCATTGATTCTTTATGTTGTGACCTTGAAGTAAATGATGACTATAGGCGTGAAATCAGAATAAATTCTAAAGGATCGCCATCTCATTCTCATCTGGATATGATGTATTCATACTGTGAATTATAACAGAGGCCGTGAACTGGAAAATGCATTGGGCGAGTGGGAAGGAAAGTATAGCGAACATTTCTGGGGCCCAAAAGTGAAATATGGAATGCCTCATCTTTGAAGTTAAAACTTTAATAAATTAGCCTTAGAATTAGATATCAACCAATCCTTCTGTACAATTAATCAAAATCTTGTTAAGAATAAGATTGGAAAGTTTGGTATAGGCTCTACTTTAAAGCTCCCATCTGTAAGTTTATTAGATTTTTTTATACCAGTACATGGCAGATGTAAAACCTCTCATCCCTCCACTTCAAATTACACCGAATTTAATGTAATCTGAAGGACAAAACATTAAATAATGCACAAAATCTGTTATTTTCAAATTTATATCTGAAGGAGCTGTGCAAGAAACACAAATATTCAAATAATTTCATATTATCAACATAAAGCTTTTGTCACTTGTAGACTTACTCACAGTGGGAAGAGTATCCTAAACTTTTACTCAAGTAAGAGTACTGTTTCTTTAATAAAAATATGAGTCAAGTAGGAGTAAAAGTACTCCTAGAAAAGTACAATTTCTTACAATTTACTAAAGTAAATGTCACTGAGTACTACCCACCTCTGAAGTTGAACAAAATGGAATAATAAAATGTGTGGATAATTTTGTTCTTCGGATGTCTCATGCCAAAAAGCATTTTAAAAGCTCTGGATTCTCCATTTTTTTATATATAACAGCAAATCCAATCCGTCACAAGTTTAGTTTTTCAATATCTGCTTTGTCAGTGGACTTAAAAAAGCCAAACTTTCAAAGATTCCCATCCAACTAATATTCATCTGAAATTCTGATTTGTTCTAAAGCCCACACACACACACACACACACACACACACACACACACACACACACACGATTTTTAAACATGCGACAAAAAGCCACAAACCACAGACACAAAGAGAACTGGAGAAGATTTAAAATCTCCGAGAGCAAAGACTGCAGTGGGATATGGCAGTGAAGAGACCACACACCACAAGCTAGAATTTGTGAGCGCACCTCCGTCAGCTGTTTCCTGTCTACAATAAAACGACTCGCTCTGAGACTCTAAAGTGTTCAAAAGATCAGAGCACTGCACTTTTGCACTAAGCTGCGATATTATTATTTGTGAAATGTGGTGCAGTTGTTCAGATAAATGCTTTTAATGCACAGAGGGCTGGAGATAAACGACACAGGAAATAGAGTCACTATCGCTAATCTGCAGCAGCTCCACCCCGATCCTCACTGCGTAGATGTAAACAGACACAAGTGAGGAACTAATCGCCTTTTTACTTTTTAAACTACGCTTCAGACTGGATTCACAGCTCTGTTTTGTGGACTGGGTGTCATTATTTGCGGAGGACACATTCTAATGGATAAAATGGATGAGAATGCTGCAGTTTAAGATTTTCATTTCCTGAGTTTGTATCCTGCGCCTCTATGTCCATCACTCCGTCTGCCCCTGACGCACTGTTTTATTGGCGGTTGGCATGGTGATGTTTTGTGTCTACGAATTTACAACATGACAGAGTAGCTCAGAGTCACATACGAGGTGTGTGTGGTAAATTGTATGAGTGCATGTGCAGAGTGCAGGAGGGACCTTGAACAATGAGGAAGAGAGGGACAGTTAATGAGGCCAAATTTGACTGAGTTTGCATATAGCCCCAGGCAAAGGCATTGCGAGTTCCACGTCAGCACTCTCACCAAAGACTCTGCCAAATGGAGAAGTCAACCTTAAGATGGGACCAGGGTTAAGCACAAGTGCAATAAAATTTGCAAAGGGGAGTGATATTAAATGTGCACTTTTATCTGCTTTTCTCGATGGATGGCGCTGCACCAGATTTTTACTGTTCTGAAAAACCAAAGTAGTTCAGTTTGCAGTAGTCCAAAGTTAAGTTATATGGGCTTTCATAATGCTCAAAGACCAGTGCAGTGAGTTTTGCAGTGACGATAAAGAGCAACATCCAGCATGCCAACGCACACTTCCTGATTATCGGACAATATAACGCTTTACAATTATGCAGACAGCTCACAGCGAACTTGCGTTGACCTCAAGAGCTGCTTATACAATATATCTGTACTGCGGCAAGACACATTTTGCTCAAACATATGGGAGAAATTGGGTACATTGTGCTTTTAGGTGTATAGTGTTACAAATAAGTACAGCGTAAGTTGGAAGTAAGTGTAGAACAGTGGGCGGAGATAGGGGGTAGATGAAAACAGAAATGTTCTAAGCACTCAAGCCTCAAATGCAGAACAATACAAGATTAAACAAACATGTATGAATGAATTAAAATACAGTTTTGGGTAAGATAAAAACGAGGGAGCACATGGTTAAGAGCTAATGCTTATATGGTTTTACATAATGTGTCAACTTCAAAGTTATAAATCTGGTATTTTGGGTGTTTTATGGCTAAGAAAGTACATAAAAAAACTCAGTGTATTTTTGTTTCCAGCTCGGTTGCCTCTCCACAGATCTGAACTGTAACTTGCCCTGGTGTCACTTTTTGTCTCGATGCAGGGCTGAAATGTAAACAGGTAAACTGCCTTATATAAGCAGCAATTACACTCACAATCCTGGGGTATTTTGCACCATTTTACTTTCCATATTTTTATAAACACAGTACTTTTCCTGCATAAACAAACCACAGCCATTATAGAAATATATTACCTCTCCTACAGCCTCAGCTCGGACTGCGCACTGAGCACCTCCTCCTCTCCTCCTCTTCTCCTTTCCTCCTCTCCTTCTCATCTCCTCCTCTCTCCTCCTCTCCCCCTCTTCTCTCCTCCTCTACTCTTCTCCTCCTCTTCTCTCGACCCCCTCTCTTCCTTCTCTCCACCTCTCGGGACTGCACAGTGAGCACCTCCTCTCCTTTTCTCTCCTCTCCTCTTCTTCCCTCCTCCTCCCCTCCCCTAACCCCCTCTCCTCCTCTCCACTCCTCCGCTCCTCCTCTCCCCCTTTGTCCTCCTACCTGCCCATCTCCATCTCTCCTTCGCTTCTCCTCTCCACCTCTCTTCCACGTCTCTTCCTCCTCTCCTCCTCCTCTCATCTGCTCTTCCTCACCCCTTCTCTCCTCTCCTCTCCCTGGACTGCACAATGAGCCCCTCCTTTCTCTTTTTCTTCTCCCCCTCTCCCCCTCTTTCCTCCTACCTGCCCATCTCCATCTCTCCTTCAGTTCTCCTCTCTATCTCTTCTTCAGTCCTCCTCTCCTCCTCTCAATGCTCTTCCTCTCCCCTTCTCCTTCTCTCCTCCTCCTCTCCCCCTGTCCACCTATCCTCTCCTCTTTTCCTTTCCTCTGCCCCTCCTCTCCCCCTCTCTCCTCTTGCCTCTCCATCTCCACCTCTCTTCCATTCCTCCTCTCCTTCTCCTCTCACCTGCTCCTACTCTCCCTCTTCTCCTCTGCTCCTCCTCTCCCATTCTCACCCTCTCCTCTCCCCTGTCCACTTATCTTCTCCTCTTTTACTCACCTCCGTCCCTCCTCTTCACCTCTCCTCTCCCCTCCCTTCTCCTCCGCGCCTCCTCTCCACCTCTCCTCTCCACTTCTTCCCTCTCCTCCTCTCCCATTCTCACCCTCTCCTCCTCTCCCCCTGTCCACTCCTCTTCTCCACCTCTCCTTTCCCCTGTCCATCTTCCCCCTCCCCTTTCCTCTGCTCCTCCTCTCCCCTCACTTCTCCTCCGCTCTTTCTCTCCACCTCTCCTCTCCACTTCTTCCCTCTCCTCCTCTCCCATTCTCACATTCTCCTCCTCTCCCATTCTCACCCTCTTCTCCTCTCCCCCTGTCCACTCCTCCTTTCTATCTCTCCCCTCTCCTCCACTCCTCCTCTCCATTCTTCCCTCTCCTCCTCTCCCATTCTCACATTCTCCTCCTCTCCCATTCTCACCCTCTTCTCCTCTCCCCCTGTCCACTCCTCCTTTCTATCTCTCCCCTCTCCTCCACTCCTCCTCTCCACCTCCCCTCTCCTCCACTCCTCCTCTCCACCTCTCTTCTCTCCTTTTCCCCTCCTCTCCATCTCTCCTCCTCTCCACCTCTCACCTCTTCTCTGCTCCTCCTCTCCACCTCCCCTCTCC